>SZWC01013273.1:4774-15673 GCA_023375785.1 Penium margaritaceum | reverse complement strand
TCCTAAACACTAGACAAAACTAGCTTGAGTCAACGACCCAAATATGTCCACACAAAACAGGCACATCAAGATCAGTGTCAGCAGGCTTGCGAGGCGAAAGAATACGCCGACGGAGGGGTCCAGCTCGAAGTGCAGTCTCTTCTCTGGTTAATCACCTGCACAGGTGTGGTGGGTGTGCAACAAGGCCAGAGGTCACCATGTCGAGACTTACACATAAACCAACACTCCCCCATGACCCACAGCTGCACTGCACACCGACTGGGACAAGTACACCAGCAACGTCACAACGAGTGCCACACGACTGTACACAAACGCACGATACAACAACTCAGCCCGGTGCATCACGAACGCATAACAGACCGACGGCGTGCACTGCTGCCTTGAAGACGTTACTGTGAGAAAGTCAGCGCGCTGCTGTCTGGTGTCAACCCACATGATCTGGACATCTCCTGCAGCGACACGCTCACGTACAAAATGATGCTCAACATTGATATGTTTAGTGCGAGTGTGATGCATGCCGTCATGCTCAGCAATCGCTTTTGTGCTTTGATTGTCACAACGCAGAGTGATGCAGCGAATGGGGACGTGCAACTGTTGCAACAGCCGACACAGCCAAACACTCTCACACGTGCCTGCGCCAAGAGCGACATACTCCGCCTCACTAGAGTTGCGCGCAACACAGCCTTGCTTACCGCTCTTCCACGAGATCGCTATCCCCCCAACAAGGAAGATGTACCCTGTGCGACTGCGAGCATCCACATCATGTGCCCAGTCGCTGTCAGTGTATCCATCCACGACCACGGACGGTTGTGCACGATAGCAGAGCCCAACTCAGGTCGTGGAGAGCGCATACCTGACAACACGCAGAGCGGCCTCCATGTGACGCGACCTGGGGCACTGAGAGAACTGGGCCAGAAAATTGACAGCGAAGGCGACGTCAACTCGCGTAGTGGTAGCCAAGTACGTCTAGGAGCCTATCACTCCCAGATACCCAGTGACATCGACTGGCTCCTCCAGCTTTGACACGTCCAGTTTCTTCAACAAGCGCTGCCCTGCGGGAGTCATTGGTGTGGATGCAGTGGGCACAGACGCAAGGAGGGGAGAGAAGCGCTCCCCCAAGCTCCAGACATAAGCAGCCTGGTGAACATGAAGGACGCGACGAGCGCGGTTACGCTCGATCTCCATGCCCAGGAAGACATGAGCCAGACCAAGGTATATCATCTTCTATGCGGACTGCAGGAAAGACTTTACAGAGGCAACCGTCTCTTGGCTTGGGGACGCGATCAGCAAGTCATTGACATACACAAGGATGGCAGCGAACGGTGCCGACACCGGGGTGACAAAGAGCGCAGGATCTACCGTGCTCCGACGGTACCCGCCCTTCTCCGGGGTGGACGTAATCTCCTGGTTCCAACACCTAGGAGACTGTTTAAGGCCGTAGAGGGCCTTGTGCAGTCTCCAGACTCTGTTAGTGCCATCTGTGAAGCCCGGAGGCTATACCATGTAGATCTCATCATCCAGCTGTCCGTGCGAGAAGGCGTTGTTGACGTCCATCTGCTCAAGCTCCCAGTCGTGGTGTGCAACGAGACTGAGGAGAGCTCAAGCAGTGGTGTAACGTCCGACGGGAGCAAACGTTTCGTCAAAGTCTACACCTGGGACTTGGGAGAATCCCTTAACAGTGAGACATCCCTTGTACTTGTCAATCTCGCCGTTGGGCTTGTATTTTTGCCGAAACACCCAATGGGCGTCAATGGCCTTGCGCCCTGGAGGCAGATCGACTACCTCGTATACGGTATGATCGACTAGAGCTTTCAACTCATCTCGCATGGCTGCTTCCCACTTCTGTGAGTCAGGCGCGGACCGTGCCTGCTGAACTGTGGTTGGATCACGGGATGGGGGCGACGCTATTGTGGTCGCAAGACAGTCTGCCACGCTGTCAAGCACAACAGCTTCAAGGGCGCGCTCATGCTCTGTCAAGAGCAGCGTGTACCCAAGGACAGAGCTGGGGTGGACAACCCCTGTGGCCAGGCCTAAGGCATCCATGCCGGTCGGCACTGCTGGCGATTGCTTAGGATGAGACTGCAACGGTCGGGAGTGAGACGCCGAGACACTGGAAGAGCGGGTGGGGAGAGCCCGGAGGCGGCCACCACGGACAAAGGGTGAGACAGGTGCAGGACCAGGCGGAGCAGCGGAAGCGGCCATGGCAGGAGCAACTGGACTGGAGGTAGCGGACATGAGAGGACTAGAGGGTGTCGCAGAGGATTGCGCAGGTGAGACGGACTCAGAGGAGGTAGGAGACTGAGTAGGGGAAACCGGGGCACTCGGTGAAAAGGCCTGAGAAGGCATTGTGTCGTACGCCTGGGGACGCGAGGAGGGGACAGGCTGCACACGAGGAACGGCAGCAGGGACTGCAAGAGCGGGAGAGACCACAGGACCGACCTCCCCCCGCCACCGAGAGAGCGGGAACAGGTCGTCAGAGGGAGAAGGAAGACGCAGGTCACGAAGAGAGACTCAAAGAACAAAGCGTCGCGCGACTCGACAACCCGCTGGCGCTCTGGATCCCAAAAGCGCCACGCCTTGGACTGTGCAAAAACGCCCAGAAAGGGACACAGGCGGCCACGTGGGGAGAGTTTGCCTTCGCGAAGGTCCTCGGGGAGCCAGACGGACGCAATGCTACCCAAGACATGAGCGAGACGGAGGTCGGCATGAGTACCGTACCAACGCTCAACAGGGATGACCGTGCGGGGAAGGGGACCGTGGGGAACACGGTTCCAGACCATGTCATGTAAGTCATCGCTTCGAAGGCGAAGAGAGGGGGAAGACCAGACTCAGACAAGAGAGTACGAGCACCATTGGCGAGAGTCCGATTCCAATGTTCAGAGATTCCGTTCTGTTGGGGTGTGTAGGGAGCAGAGGTCTCCAAACACACACCCTTGGACTCGAGGAAGCTGGCAGTGGGACCGAGGAATTCACCACCACGGTCACTGCGAAAGACACGCAGGGACCGCTGACACGACCGTTCAGCCTGGAGAAGCCATGACTCAAGAATCGTACACACATTTCTCTTTTGACGAAGGGCGAAAATCCAACGAAAACGAGAGAAATCATCCGTCAAGCACAGAACATACCGCCCAGCACCCCCAAGGAAGTCATGGGGAAGGTGACCCATGACGTCAGCGTGGACAAGATCAAGGGGGTGAGACGACTGGGAATCAGAGGAGGCAAAGGGAGAGCGATGCATCTTGCCTTGAGCACAGTCTAGACAGTCAGAGGGGCAAGGCGGCGGGAAAGTGGACGGAGAGAGACCAAGAGCAGGCTGAAGGCGAAGCATGCTGGTGATGGCATCACTGTGCACATGGCCAAGGTGACGATGCAAGAGTTGAACATATTCAAGGGAGAGAGATGGAGTAACATGGGTAAGAGAGGAGCCAACAGAGGAGGCAGAGGGGACAACCAAGGGCACACGGTAAAGCTTGTGACACTTGACGCCCTCTAGGACAACACGGCCAGTAGGACGGAGACGCATAGTACCCACGCCGTGACTGGCGAAGAAGTCCATGCCTTGATCCTCTAGGGAGGTCACCGACAGCAGACTGAGCTCTAAGGAGGGCACGTACAGAATGTCGGGCAAGAGCAGCACACCTCTTGGCCCAATGAAGCGGACAACACCCACACTCTGAACAGGGAGCAACTGGCCAAACCCAGTGCGCACAAACCGAACAGGACCAACAGGACCAAACGAGAAAAAACAGGCGCGATCAGAGGTCATGTGGTGGGTGGCTCCAGAGTCAAGGACCCATAAGCCACCTGCGACGTGAGCACGGGGAAGGACACCACACGTGGCAACGGTACCAACAGGGGGGAGGACGAGTCACATGCGGCGAGACGGCACGGAAGCACGAAGGACTACCAAGTCTCTATCCACGGAACAGACGCAAACGGAGACGCAAGAACGTGACCAAGAGGGTCCCCACGAAGAACAGTGTTAGTCTGACAAGAGGGACCTCTGGCCCAAGCAGTCACACTCTCACCTCCCTCATCGCGAAGGTGGAGACGCTGCAGAAGGAACTGCTCCAGCTGGCGCTTGCCGTCGACGGACGGCGCTGACGAGGGAGCAGGGGACCTTGAGGGAAAAGGAAGCCACGCAGGAGCGAAGTAGGCGGAAGAGGGCGGTCCAGTGTAGGCGAGCACGCCGTACGGCGGCGGCCAACCCCAGGGATACGGCGTCGGCGGATGTGTAGAGAGGACGCCAGCAGCGGAGTACGCCTGAGCAGGGGAGGAACTCGCCGACCGGGACGACATCCTGGAGTTGGAGCCAGAGCTGGAACTGGCCGTGGAAGAGGACTTTGGAGGCACATGCTCAGACGCAAGACGCTGCAGCTCATCTGGGGTGACGTCGCGAAGGAGATCAGACAGCTCGGGAATCAACCCATTGATCATGGTGAGCACTGCTGAAAGCTGCCCTGGGGCAGCATCACCAAGCTTACGAAGCACTTTAAGCCCGCGCGCCCAGTACGTATCTTCCGATTCGTCCACACGCATAAGAAGCGTGTTAAACTGCATGGTGAGTGCACTCTGGGTAGCTTGGCCGGTGACGGTGGTGCTGTGGCGCATCATCGTGTATGCACCAACGGGGTCAGCAAGCCGCTGAGTTGCAGGGTCAGCATTGTATGTGCCAACATCATCGTCAAGCGTTTCGGGCGCAGCAGCGATGAGGGCGCAGACTGCACGGGCGGACTCATCAGCAACAGGCGTAAAAGGTGCGACTGTGGGAAAATTGTATTCCCACAGGCATTCTCCCTTGGCCCAGGCGCTGAAGCGTGTTTCCCAGGAGGAGAAGGCAAGACCGGCAGCCACGACAGGAGGTTGGGAGAAAAATTCATGCTGACGTGGTGGAGCGGCGGAGGCGGCATCAGGGGTTTTGTTTGCAGGTGGGATGGCAGCGGTGCTCTGAGCAGACTGAGAAGAGGAGGCACCAGCAGGAGAGCCAGCAAGGGAGAGGGACGTAGCAGGAAGATGCTGAAGCACGATGGCAGCGACATCATCAGCAAAGGCAACGCGATTGTCATTTGCGACTTTCAGGCGATCTTCTGCCTCGCGCTGAGCCTCGCAAGCGAGGTTCAGCTGACGCTGCAGATCGGCAATGACTGACTCGTCGTCACTAGGTATGGTGACGACTGTGGTACTCTCCCGGACAAATTTCGGCAGAGTTTCCCCCACCCCAGTGGGCGTGGGAAATGGGTTTGTCTTCTGCACGTAGAGTGGGTGCTGCAGGACAACCCACCCCAAGTCAGACAGAACAAGCCACCGCAGAGGGAGAAGAGACAATAGACAGGTAGCAAGAGGGGCAACCAGAGAGGCAGCTCACGAGGCTGCAGACGGGGAAATAGTGCGTAGAAGGGAGAGGAGTGGAGGTACACCAGCAGTGAAGGCTGCAGCGAAGATGGACACGGTTGCAACAGTAGAAACGGCAAGGGCGAGAAGGCCCGCAACACAAGCAGCACCTAGTGTGGTGACGATTGCGGCGGCGGAAACAAGAATGGTGGCAATTCTTGAGATGGTCGATGAGGAAGAGGCGGGAGATGTCACGGCAGCCGCAGTTGAGGTGCAGATCGAGGACGCGGCAGTGGCGATGGCAGATGCTGCCAATGCTGTAGCTGATGCAATGGATGCTACGGCTGCTGAAATCTGTATGCCTATGTCTGCCATGGCTGCAGCAATGGGACCAGCGACCACTGCTGCCTCAGTGTAGGCTTCAGTGGCCCTGCCAACAGATGTGGTGGCCGGAGCACGGGCGGCCCGAGCTGCTGCTACAAAAGTAGTGGCAGCCGCGGCTGCGGCGCCTATCACTACAGCAGCTGCGTGCGTAAGCGAGGATGAGAGGGCAGTGGCGTCCTCCGCAAACGCCGCATAAAGGTGAGAGAGGGAGACGGGCTCAGCAGCGCTCCCACGTGGTGGTTGGTCAGCAGCGGGGGAAGCCGGGGGGGAGACGCTTACCGAAGAGTGGTGCGGCGTTCCCTCGGGTTGAGAAGGTGGAGAGCCAGCAGCGGTGTAATCCCCCCCACCACGACGCGAGCGAGAGCACGAGCGCGAGTGGCGGCGTGCTGCACGTCCCTCGTAGTAGTGACCAGGCGGCAGCGAGCCAGAAGTGTCGTGGGACGCCAGTGTGCCGGGCTGTGCCACCAATGTGGCGCTGCCGTGTGGGCTGGCGTTGGACGACCAAGGCGACTGCCGCGACTAGGGCTGGGGTGCAGCTACTAGGTGCGTCTTCTGTCGCCACTGCTGCAGTGCTGCATGTGGAGATGTGTACGCGACGGCGGAGGCGGGAGCAATGACGGGAGCGACGTCGAAAGGGCGATGGCAGAGCTGTGGAAACGACGTGACGAGCTACTGAGCTGCTGCTGCTGAGCTGCTGCTGAGCCGCTGCTGCTGAGCTGCTGAGCTAGGGCTGCTACTGAGCTGCTTCTGAGCTGTTGAGCTAGAGCTGCTGCTACTGAGCTGCTACTGAGCTGCTGTTGCTGAGCTGCTGCTGAGCTGCTGCTGCTGAGCTGCTGATCACGTTGCAGCTCCTGCTCTTCAGCCTAGGAGTCGTCGACGGACCCCCTCATGCTGCCGAAAAGTTTTCGACAGTGTTTCCCTCGCCCTAGTGGGCGTGGGAAATGTGGGGAGGTCGTGGGAAAACCTGTGGGTACCTGATCCAACCCCACCCAACCCAGGAATAGAGGGGAGCCCAGCCAGCAGGGGGAGGGGAACACCAAAGGAGCCCTGACGGCAGAGTGCCGTCACCAGCTGCTGCTATTTCTGCAGCTGGCACTGCTGCTGTCGCTGCTGCCGTTGTGTCTGCTGCTGACCTTGGCAGTTGAAGGCAACAGTCGGCTACTGCAGTTGTTGTTCTCGTAGCTGCAGCGAGCCTGAGCTTGGCTCGCTGAGGGCCGAAGCTAATCCACGCTGTGGGTCCGAGCTGTTGCGGGCTTCGGCTGCTGGTGCCTTGGCTGTGCAGAGCAGCAGGCACTGTCGAGAGAGCAGTCCGCTGTGGTTAGAAGCACAGCTGACTTTCCTCCTGCCGTGGTTCCTGCTGCGAGAGGCAGATCGTTGCCAAGAGAGGCAACAGCAACAAGAGATGGCGGTAGGAGGAGAGAGAGGGTAGAGACTTCGTGCCACAGCAGCTGCTGAGTGGGTGCGAGACGCCAAGAGAGGCCGTCGCTCCACAGGTCATGGGTCTGCGGATGGCAGATCGATCTGACGTACGTCTCTACTACACCTGCTCTGATACCAGTAGGGAATGGTGGAAGAAGCATCAGTGACACTGTGAAGTAAGTCAACACACAGTGAGCAGAGTGTATAGGTGCAGTAGTAGTGACAAGACATGAAGCGATAGTGGTAAAGAATCGCAGTCACGGGCCACCGTAGTGGTGCCCGTCGGGAGCGAGCGAGCGAGTAGCGAGCGAGCGAGCAGCGAGCTCGCTTTCGCTCGCTCCCGGGCGAGCTCGTGCCTCGAACCACCACCTGCTCTTGGGTTATTGCCTAGGCCACACAGGAACAACCCGGGTATCTGTCCTAAACACTAGACAAAACTAGCTTGAGTCAACGACCCAAATATGTCCACACAAAATAGGCACATCAAGATCAGTGTCAGCAGGCTTGCGAGGCGAAAGAAAACGCCGACGGAGGGGTCCAGCTCGAAGTGCAGTCTCGTCTCTGGTCAATCACCTGCACAGGTGTGGTGGGTGTGCAGCAAGGCCAGAGGTCACCACGTCGAGACTTACACATAAACCAATAGTGTGGGCATGCTTGCCTCGGAAGCTGCAGACTTCCGCTTGAGGAGAGAGCAAGCTTTGTGAATACGAAGTGGTGTCGACACTGGCACAGCACAACCCATCGCCAAAATGTGCTGCCTTGCGTGGTTTCGGGACGTAGTGGTCAACATAACGGCACCAGTTAGGCATGTTCGACCCTGGGGTTGTCCAATCTCCCTGCTCTTCTCTAGGGAATTATGAATACACCATGTCCTCCCAACCAGACTCTGAACTTGCACCAAGCCATGCCGTGGAGGCAGTTGCTTCCAATCCTCAGTCATGGAGCTTCTCCCAAGATGAATCCGCGAAACCTTTGACTCTTCCAATGAACACTTCAGTTCCATGAGCTACATGCCTTATGAGCTTGCCTTCTTCCATCTCCACACTCTGCCTATGGAGCAAGGAGAAGAGAGAAGAAAAGATCTCATACAGGCTCCCCACCGAGGAAAAAGGGAAGCTCGTCTATACATAGGAGCGAACGACGGCATGGAGTGAATTCAGTCTTCAACGGCTGGTCACAGTGCTCAAGGCATCCACATTTTCTTTCGAGCCGTTGACTGCCACAGGAGCAGTGGTACCGGTGATTGGCAGCTCCCCTTCTGTGTCTGAAGCTGCAGTGCCTGCCAGCGAAACGGCATCAGGCAATTCCAGCGGACCAGCCAGCTTGCGGACGGCCGTCCCACTCCGCGCCTCCAACCACGAGGCGACGTCTTGGAAGACACGGCTCGACGTCTCCTCAGGCTCGCCTGAAAGCAGGCCATGCCAGGCACCGGGGTAGAGGTGGAACGTCTTGTCGCTCGACGACGCGGACTCGTAGAGGTCGCGGCTGATTTCAGGGCTGGTCACAAGATCCTCAGCTCCGTGGAGGACAAGCATTGGCAGCGAAACCTGCAAAGAAGATCAAGGTCCAAGAATAGCAGGGCAAGACAATAGACGACGGAAGAGGGGAAAAAGCACCAACCTCAAGCTTAAGCATTGCCCTGGCCCTGGGGTGCATTCGTGGCGACCAAAATGAAAACACGGATTTCAGCAAACCCAGCTCAAAACCGACAGGGCAACCATGCTTCCAGCCGGGATCGATGCCCACATGACGAAAAGTTTGGCGGTCAAAGCACTGAGCACCAGATGAGGACGCTACACAATCCTATCCCAAAAAACAGCAGCGTCAGAGAGACAGACGCAGCACAACACCTCTTGTGATGCAGTTTCAGCATGTCATACACGGGGGAGAGCAAAGTCGTACGGCCAGAGGAGCAAGGCAGCATGGTGGACCTGACTCGGAAGTTGTGCTCACACTATACCTTGCCGAGGTTGCATTGGATCTCTTGGGTAGTCTCTAGCAGCTCCACTGCCGTGCGTAGACGCGGCTTGTCGGAGTATGACACCGGGTTGGCCCGAACCTGCAATCGCGTGAGCTCATGCATGAGCACATATGCCCCACAAGTGGCTTGGTGCAAAAGCCTGACCTATGGAGGTCAGAGGTTCAACCCAGGCTACGCACTCCATTCTTGTGGCGGGGAAGGTGAATCGACAGGTGAGGGTGGTTGCCGTCCAGTTGGATGGTTGGGCGAGCTCAACGATCGTTGGCGCTCGAGCTGTCCACGGGGTCTTTGCCGTCCACTCGTCCAGGTGCTCTGGCTTGGCACTCCACGTGGATCCATCCAGATGCAAAGCGCATTCAGCTCTTGTCCAGCCATCGCTCAAGGCCGGCCGCACTGCCCAGTGACTTTACGGGATCGATCAAACGATCGCAGCCGTTCTCCTCCTTCCACCGATCGACGTGCGAATGTCAATCGTTGAAAGTTGGATACATGTATTCGTAATCGTGGAAAACTCGTTCCGACCCTGACCAGATGCACCATTGCTTTGACCGGCACTTGGAGTGACTGGCTGCGCCAAATTGGCAGACTCGTCAAGTCCTTTACAACAATGAGCGGAGCCGTTTCCGAGTAGAGTTCAGCAATCGGACTCAACTACAGCCAGCCGCATGCAGCATCTTCCACCTGGGAGAAGGAAAAAAAAAAAAGGGCCTCATCCAAGCAACCGCAGAAAAGCATGTGCACAGGTACATGCTCTTGTGGAAATGCTTCTGCTCATGTGGGAATGCTTATGCTCATGTGGGAATGCTTATGCGCATGTGGGAATGCTTTTGCTCATGCTCACAGCCAGGCATGTACATTGCCCACATGTACATCCTCCATGCATGAGGAAATCTCTGCAGCTGCTTGGTCACACACATGCAAGTCTCATGCAAGTCTTTGCAGGTACAATCATTCCTGTGTGGTCATGTGCTAGCAATCAAAAGCTTGGCATGCAATGCCGCACCATGCAACAAAGGGACACACCAGTAACGTCATGTCACACCAGTAACGTCATGTCAAACCAGTAACATCGTGTCACACCAGTAACGTCATGTCACCCCTGGCATAGGCACCTCCCTCACTCGGCAAACTAGCCCTCCGTGCAAAACTCCACAGTTGCACAATGATGCCATGCCACAGACTGTCGCACAATGTGAATGCCCTCCGTGCAAAACTCCACAGTTGCACTCCATGCAAAACTCCACAGTTGCACTCCATGCAAAACTCCACAGTTGCACTCCGTGCAAAACAGCACAGTGAATGACAAGGAACGCAATCCCATCTACTGCGTGCCATGCATGCTCCGAGACACTGTTGAGGGCCACGGCAAGCAGCTTGTCCTAAGCCAAGGTATGGTGTGCGAACAACTGAACAGAACGCATCATCTTTCCACCACATGCCATGCCCCAGTACAATCTGTTGTTCCTGCACTCCCCTACGTGCAGACGCAGATGCATCTGCTAACACACGCACGCACACGGATGCGCACAAGCACATGCACACGCACACATGCGGAAGAGCGCACGCACACACGCACGCACGCACGCACGCACGCACGCACGCACGCACGCACGCACACATGCACGCACGCACGCACGCACGCACACACACCTTCTCACGGCGGATGGGGTCTCGGAACCCAATCTCCACAATGTCTTTGGTGGGCACCAGCTTCATCCTGGGGAACAGTTTGGCGAGGTTGGTGAGCACCGCCACCACCAGCGGCGGCGGCACCATCTCCT
>SZWC01013271.1:19518-33131 GCA_023375785.1 Penium margaritaceum | reverse complement strand
CCCCCCCCCCCTCTCCGCCCTCCCTAGTTTGGCGCAACTGAGTGCGCAATGCCTCAACTCGATCGTCTGTCATGGAGCGATACGTCCCAGAGCCGTCTTTTTCCAGAGCTTGTATCATTGCATCCATTGGGAACCAGGGAAGACTTGGTTAGGGCTGAAGCGGGGTGGGGGTTGAGACTCACAGGAAGGGGAAGTGATTTTATGATTTTTTAGCAAACTGATTAATTGTTTAGCAGGGGTGTTTCTGTTGTTGCAGAGTGTAGACAACAAGAGTTCAAAGGGTCTGATGTTTGCCGTCATTCAAATTTCTCTGACCACATAAGTCCATGTGGCCCAAACCTCTTGCACACCCCAGGCTGTCTTGCACACAAGATTTGCCTTTTGACAAGAGCCAATGCCTGTGCACACATCTACCCCACTCTCTAGTGCACGGTGATGGTCGCTTTCACATGGGGTCGTCGATGCAGGCGACCGGGAGCTCTGGTTAGCTTGCTGCGAACTGAGAGCCGATTTGCGCATTGCATCCACGAAGTGGGAGTCCATGTCATATTTTCCAGTTGCAAGGATGCGAGTTATTGTCAAAATCACCGTTCTTGGACTCCGATAGATGGGGAGTGATCTCTGTGTGAAAATTGTTGAGGTTGTGGGTTTCAGCACGAAAAGAATGCTTTGAATGTTGTGTGCGACATGAGATTGTTGTAGTTACTAACACGTGATTCACGTGATGTGTGAAAGCACGTCAGTGAGCTGGTGAGTGTCGCACACCATGGGTGTGGCAAGCTCTTGCCTGAATTGAGTTTCGCACAATGAAGAAGAAGGTTTGGAGGGGGAAGCGGGAGTCTAAGACGTCGGTGTGTGTACGCCCACACGGAGCAACCACTCGGGTGAGCGTGCACCGACCTCGGTTGATTCCGAAAGGTCGGGCTCTACCCCCGACCTTTCGGAATCAATCGAGGACGGCTTCTCACAAGTGTATGGCCGGAGACGGACACTGTGGCCTCCAAGGATCAGCCCCGGGGACGACACACAGCTCCCCCAAAAGACTCAGAGGCAATCAAGCATGATGTAAGGACCGGCAGTAAGAATGTACGAGCCTGAGCATCTACCACATCCTAATAGGACAGTCAACTATGATCTTTGCTGGTGCCAGGGGACACTCCTGGGTAGCTTGATAACTCCTTGATGAGCCTGGTGACAGCAAGAAGGACGCTCTTGGGCACCATCTCTCTAAGAAGATGCGTGGAAGCTTCCTAGCGACACAGCCGCTGACTGGGCGTCAGTGCCTGGTCAGACGGTGACGACAATCACAAGTCGTGCACGCACCGGCAAGGGTCTGGCTAGGAGACACAAGGCAAAGTGTTGGAATGCTTCAATAGCATTTGCGGAGAGGAACGACAAATGACAGGTCCATGGCATAAGTGCCTACCGCGGCGCATGGCGGGTGTCGCACGCGGCAGTGCAAGGTCTGTCCTAAAACCGGCCCAAAACCACTGTTTTGGCCGTAACTCTGCGCACACATGTCAAAACGCTATGCCGTCCAAACCTAGACGTGCAGAATCACAATCCAGACGCTACGTCAGGTCACATGTATGCATCCGGCATCAAACGGTGGACACACAATGCAAAAACCTGCAAATGAGGCCCACGGCCAGTCCACCGATAAAGTCCCGCGTGCTGCAGAAAAACTGTAAGAGGTCCCGGGTAGCGTCTAGAGCTCTGGAACGGTCGTCAGTCAGCTCCAAGCTGGTAGTCCGCCACCATATTACGCACCGGTACCACCAGGGTCCGCATCAGGGATCTGCACGAGTATGGACACGGTCGAGTGGTCACAGTAAACTGTACACGTCAACAGGAACGTCACAAATCACAACACTCCCCCATGACCCGATGGTACGCATGTCCATACACGTGTAGGACTGAGACGAACACGACAGCGAGTGCAACAATAGATGTGACACGAACACAGACACCACCCCACACTCAACCACTCTGTGGCAAGGGGCAAAGTCCGACAGAACGAATGGCCACCAGGAACTTTCCGCGTGACAGTGCCTTTGTCAAGAAGTCAGCACGCTGCATGTCCGTGCCAACCCAAATGTCAAAGATCACGTGTCGCTCGACCACATCACGCACAAAGTGATGCTCAACTGCAATGTGCTTCGTGCGAGCATGAAAGACACCAGAGTTCTCCGCAATGGCAAGAGCACTCTCGTTGTCGCAATGAAGCACAATTGCGGGTACTGACTCACCCAGCTCAAGGAACAGGCGTTGCAGCCATACCGCCTCAGTAGCCCCTGCACCCAGAGCGACATACTCTGCCTCCGATTAGCTACGTGCAATACAGCCCTGCTTCCCGCTGCGCCAGGACACAGCGGTACCACCGAGCAGAAACACGCAACCAGTGCGACTACGTCCATCTGGGCTCCAGGCCGAGTCGCTGTCAGTGTAGCCATCAAGGACCACCGAACAGTGCCGGCGAAAGCAGAGTCCGAGGTACGGTGTGGAGACTACGTACCACACCACTCACACAACCGCATGAAGGGCTCTGGCGCGTGGAGCCTGCAAAAAGTGGGCAAGGAGTTTGACGGCAAATGCGATTTCAGGATGTGTGGTAGTGGCCAGGTACATCAGAGATCCGATGAGACAGAGGTACAAGGTCACATTCACTGTCTCCCCAGCTGTGTGGGATCCTCCACCTTGAGGACGTCCTGCCCGTCAGGTGTGAGAGGTGTGGAGGCCATGGGCACTGTGCCGAGGAGGTCACTGAAGCGCTCCCCCACAACCATTGCGTATCGGGTCTGATGCAGTGGCACAGTATGACATCTACGGTCTCGCACGATCTCCATGCCAAGGAACACCGCTGCAGGACCAAGGTCATTCATCCTGTAGGCAGTCTGGAGGAAAGCCTTGGCCTCCTTCACGGCCTCCAGTGAAGGAGACGCGATCAGAAGGTCATCGACATAGGCCAGGATGGCGGTGAACCGCTCAGGCGTCCGTCGGATGAAGAGAGAGGGATCTGCCTCACTCTGTACATATCCCGTACAAGTCAGGGTCCCAGTGATCTCCTGGTTCCAACACTGAGGAGACTACTTGAGGCCGTACAAAGACTTGCGCAAGCGCCAGACCTTGTCACCGTTCTCAAAGCCGGGTGGCTGAGCCACGTAGATCTCCTCATCTAGAGATCCATGGAGGAAAGCATTGTTCACATCCATCTAGTGTAGTTCCTAGTCGTGCTGAGCCACTACACCAAACAAAGCTCGAGCTGAGGTCATGCAGCCGACAGGGGCAAAGGTGTCAGTGTAATCGATGCCCTCAATCTAAGAGTACCCCTTGACAACCAAGCGAGCCTTGTGGCGTTCCATTGAGCCATTTGGCTTCATTTTCTTGTGAAAGACCCAATTGACCCGAATAGCCTTCCTCCCACATGGAAAGTCGACTAGCTCGTAAACTCTGTGCTCTCGGATGGCGCAAAGCTCATCCTCGCAGGTAGCACGCCAAGCATTAGCATCCTGTGATGAGAGAGCTTCCCTCAGTGTGCCTGGGTCAGGTGCCAAAGAGGGGGAGCTCTACGTGGCAAGAGTGCACACCTCGGTGCTAGGTCTGACGACCACAAGATCGGCTGTTGTATCACAAGCGATGTGAAACTTGCGAGTGATGAGATCGTACCCTACGGGACACGCTGGGTGTACCTTTGAGTGCTCAGTGTGGACACTCAGGCCTAGGGCCTTTGTGCCGGGATCGCCACTCGCGATTCTGCGAGTGGAGCGCCTGGGTGCAGGACAAGGCACTTGCTGAGCTTCGGAGTCCAACGGTCGAAGACGACCGCCACACTCACGAGAGTAACCTAGGCTCGAGCGGCGCACGTCAGGCTCAGAAATAGGTACAGGCGCAGCTGGGGAGGACTGAGGCAAGAGAGCTAGTGATGCCGTACGAGGAGATGCGGGTGTAGGAGACACGTGACTCGGGGTGACAGTAGGAGCAGGTGAGGCAGGGCTATGCACAGAGATAGGAGTGCCGACGGACACATGTATGGTCACAGGAGTACGCACAGGTGTAGGATCATGGGTACCTGAGGGATGCGAGGGAACGGGGGTAGAAGCCGGCGGTGCTGGAGAGGTCTCTGGGCCGACAATGATGATCACTGGGTCATCAAGAGCCGAAGACCACGAAGTGGAGGGAGCTCGAACGGACACATCAGCCTGGCGAGGGGTGCTTGCAGGCGCAGACTCCCCCATGTAGCGAGAGACCTCACACTTAGGAATGTGTGTGACAGACTGCGACGTATTCGATGTCAGATCACGGTAGGTGAGGGACTCAAACAAGAGCGCGTTACGGGACTCAACAATGCGACAACAAGCAGGGTCCCAAAAGCGCCAGGCCTTCGACCACAGGGAGATGCTGACGAAGGCACACAAGCGACCCGCGATGAGACCTTGGACCCCTGCTGGTCCTTGGTGTACCACACAGAAGCCAAGGATTGGTGACCGAACCAAAGCTCATACGGTGTAACGTGGTCCGGAAGGGGACCGTGCGGGAGGTGGTTCCAGACCCAAGTCATGTAGGCGAAGCCCTCAAAAGCGAAGGACTCCGGGAGACCGCACTCAGATCGCATAGCGCGAGCCGCATCCTCCATGGTACGGTTCTAACGCTCTAAAACATCGTTCTGCTGAGGAGTAGCAGGAGTGGATACTTGGTGAAAAATCCTGTGCTCAGCAAAGAAGTTATCCATCTTGCCTAGAAACTCGCCACCACGATCCGAGCGGAAGGTGTGCAGCGTATGGCGGGACTGACGTTCAGCCATCACTAGCCAGAGGCAAATCGCGAGAGCAGCGTCACTCTTCTTGCGCAAGATGTAGATCCACTGCATCTGGATGAAGTCATCAGTCAGGGTCAGGACGTATCAACCCCGATCGGACAAAGACTCGACAGGAAGAGGACAAGGGACAGTGCCGGCAAGGGACACTGCCGTCATCACTGGAATGGGTCTTGGGACTGGTAGGATGGCAGGCGGAGCGACGAAGGATCCACAAGAGGAGACAGGCTAAGAGGGAGGTCTGACGAGAGAGGAAGAAGAGGGCGCACCAGGTACAGAGGGAGCAAGAGAGGGGGGAGCGGATGGAGGGAGAGTAGCAGAGGTGGGAGGGTCCGAGCTAGGGGGGGAGGGAGCAGAGCGGAGATAGCCGGAGAGCCAAGCGGAGTTGATGAGGGAGACTAAAGGGGAGGTGTAGGACCCGGGTGGGAGAGGGGCGGGCACAGGGGGTCATGTGGACACGAGGGACGAGGCAGTACAATTCATCGACGACCTGTTTGCCTCGGGGGCGGCGACACAGGAGGGGGGCGGTCAGGGTGACCGGGCAGCCAGTAGTGGGTCGATTCGGTAGGGAGGGGCGGCATCACGGAGGCTAGGAGGGGTGAGGGAGGAGGGGGAGAGGAGCGAGGATGTGAGTGGGGGATACCTAAGACGCCGCAGACACACGTGCGACCGGGAGCTCCGGAGGAGTCAGCTAGAGGGTGGAGCAGGGGGACAGGGTGACGGGACGCGGAGAGGAGGCCAGCCGGGAGACACACAACGACGAGAGGGGTAGGACGGACAGCAGGATGGCGGCGGGACAACGGACGGGGGGCAAGCGCGCGGGACACAGAGGGGGCACCAACAACGCCCGTGGTAGAGGGCCAGGGGAGTCGAGGGGTCAGAGGAAAGCGTGCTAAGAGGTTGCAGGGTACGACGGTGGTAGGGGCAGTGGCAGTGGACGGAGGGGCCGGACTGGTAACGGCTGTATGGAGCGGAGGTTCTCTTCCCATTTTTGTTCTCGTGTGTCCCGGTGGGGGCATTGGACGCAATCCAAGCCGCGGTCGCCATCCCCTTACTTCGATGCACCACGCACCCCCTTGAGGCTGGGAGCCTGCTGCTGTTAGAGGCCATGCCCAGCCTCATCCTCCGCACACGGCCACAACAGCACAATGCCTCAAACACACAATGGGTGTTGAGGCTAACAAGAAGGTTCATGGCGAGAGAGTGGAACGCACTGTGGAGGGAGGCGGTGGGATTGGCACGGCTGGCGGGGAGGGCCCCTCCTTGTCGGCCTCGCCAGGTGGACCGGGAGATGAGGGAGCAGAGGGCACAGCGGGCGGTGACCTAGTATCACAGAGGCAACACGTTGAAAGCATGTGACGCACTTGACAGTGTTGAGCTTGCGCCGCCCGGCCCGGAGGTCTTGGCCTAGCTGCAGGCCAAGCACCCCGAGCCCGAGCACCCTATTCTAGTATGGGTGGGAAAGGTGGGAGGGAGAGCGGTGACGAGTTTCCCAGATGCGGATGGTGCATGGCGGGCGCTGATGGAGAGCCCCAGGGGGTCATGAGGGAGGCCCTTAGGCCTGACCCTGAACCACCTCTGCCAGATTGTGGTGGGGGACACATTGCTCACGAGGCTCCTGGCGCAGATGTTGACGTTGCTGTGTCGGGGCTGCCTCCACCCCATGGCAAGGCAGTTCTTGGCGGCAAGCAGGCTCATAGCGTTGAGGAAGCTAGATGGGAGAGTACGGCCTATCCCAATGGGGGAGACCATCCCCATGCTGTTGTGTAGGTGGATGGTGAGTACGGAGAGGAAGGAGATGGAGAGGGTGATGGCACCGTTGTAGCAGGCAGTGGGGGTCCAGGCAGGGAGCGACATGGTGCACCATGCCGTTACAAAGCAGCTGGAGGTATAGCCGGGGTGAGGGCTCATTAGCATCGACGTGAAGAACG
Organism: Penium margaritaceum; assembly: GCA_023375785.1. NCBI lineage: Eukaryota > Viridiplantae > Streptophyta > Zygnematophyceae > Desmidiales > Peniaceae > Penium > Penium margaritaceum. Next base: position 26,387 of record SZWC01013271.1, on the reverse strand, counting down.
CCTACAACTCCCTCGAGGGTGCGTCTATCTTCAAGGCGCTACGTAAGAGGGGGTTTTGAGTGGCTACTACCAAGGCTGGCACTGTGGTACAACCAGCCCTCGGACCTCTACTACCAGGGAGGGATCCAGCTCAGCGTACAATAGTCGGTGAGATGGGTGCGACAGGGGGATCCGATCAGCCCGCTCCTTTACTTGTTGGCCGAGCAAGATGCGCTCGAGGCGGCACAGGCGGTGATGGGAGATGCAGGGCGGCTCATCACCTACCTTGATGACACCTACCTAATGGGCCCGCCGGAGTCCTTGGCGGCAGCATACGGGTCGCTCACGGTGGGACTGGGAGCGCTGGGGATGGAGGTGCAGCCTCGCAAGTGCTAGTTGTTTCTGCCCACGAGGACGGGGCCCGTGCCTGCGAGGTTGGCAAAAATGGCGAGGATGACGGAGGGGATGGTGGTGCTGGGGGCTCCATTCGGCAGTGAGAGGTTCTGTAGGGAGCGGCTAGAGGTGGTAGTGCAGGCGGTGGAGAGCACACTGGATACGGTGGCGGATCTACCAGATTTGCAGGTGGAATTTGGTATCCTCAGGGAATACACCACCTGTCGCCTACAGCACGCGGCCCACCTCACGCCGCCCTCAGAGTGGTGGAGGGACCGTCGTAGGTTCTTTGATGAGAGGGTGAGCGCGTGTTTGAGGCACACGCTGAGACTGGAGGAGGTCTATGGGGCGTGGGAGCGGAGGGCGGTAGAGCACGCTGTGATCCAGGCGCACCTTCCGCTGCGCTTGGGTGGCCTGGACTTGGCGGCAGGTGGGGACCTTGCTCCTTTGTCTTATGTCTACACCAGACTTCAGTCCTGGCAGACAGTACGACCGCTCATACAGCAGAGAGGTAAGGGTGAAGGAGCGGCGGGGGAGGAGGGGAGAGCGGAGTGGGGCCGGGGGAGCTCCGAGGAGCTCAGGGCGACGGCGTTGAGGGGGTATGGNTGCTTCGATGAGAGGGTGAGCGCGTGTTTGAGGCACACGCTGAGACTGGAGGAGGTCTATGGGGCGTGGGAGCGGAGGGCGGTAGAGCACGCTGTGATCCAGGCGCACCTTCCGCTGCGCTTGGGTGGCCTGGACTTGGCGGCAGGTGGGGACCTTGCTCCTTTGTCTTATGTCTACAGCAGACTTCAGTCCTAGCAGACGGTACGACCGCTCATACAGCAGAGAGGTAAGGGTGAAGGAGCGGCGGGGGAGGAGGGGAGAGCGGAGTGGGGCCGGGGGAGCTCCGAGGAGCTCAGGGCGACGGCGTTGAGGGGGTATGGCGAGGAGGTGCGCAGGGGTATCCCTAGCTTGGCGAAGTGCGAGAACGATTGTCCGAAGCGCCTATTCCAGGACCTGTCTGGAGTAGTGCACGAGATGTTGCTGACATCTCTCCGGGCTAGAGTGGGAGAGGAGTTGGGGGGAGAGGAGGCCCTGCCGTAGCTACAATGACTGACTTCACTGTAGGGGGAGCACAACAACGACTGGCTGCTCGCGCACCTCCACTCAGTCGTAGACAGGCTTTACATGGTGCCAGAGGATTGGAGGGTGTCCTATAGGTTCTGACTGAGCCTGTCCATTGCGCACGTACGACACACCCCCTTGTGTGGGTACAGGGAGCACTCTCCCATTCGCCCTTGTACCCCACAACACGCACAATGATATGCCAAGGGAAGAGCAGCGATAGCAGCTCATGACACTGTGAAGCGAGAGCTCATGGCTGCCATGCGGGAGAGTGGGATGGACAGAGTGACGGTGGAGCACTCGAGGATTCTCTCTGAGGGGCGCGCATGCATCACGTTCCTGGATCTAGCGACGGGACACCTGCTGGTCTTGGACGTGGTGATTACTGACCCACAGCGGACGAGTCTCGGGCGCCAGTCGGCAAGGAGGGGAGGGGTGGCGCTGGAGCAGGCAGTACGTGCGAAGGAGGTGAAACATGGGAGGTGGAGTGGGGTGGCGGAGAGAGATCGGCTCGGCTTTCCGGCCATGGAGACAATTGGTGCATTCTCGAGAGGCCTCGACCGGGTGTTGAAGGCATGTACCGAGGCGAAACACCACAGACTGGTGCGGCAGGGGGGAGCGGCAGGGGTGGCGACACCGGTGAGGGCCCTCCTCAACAAACAGGTGGGGGTGGCCCTACAACGAGCTCAAATGCAATAAATGAAGAAGAAGGCCATGGGGTGGGCCAGAGACACGACATACGCAGGCCATGTGGCTAGGGCCACGCGGCCCCTGTGGAGGAGGGAGGAGGGACTGGAACTGGCGGACGTTGGTAGAGTGGAGTGAGAGTAGAGGATAGAGGACTTAGCTCCCACTGAGCATGCATGGGATCCCCTTGTTTGTGGTGTTGCAGACCTCTCTCTTGCCGGCCTCCTTTGGGCATGGTTCTTGCTTGCATGCCGTGGATCCTATGGACATATCCGTTGTATGCTGACGTGACAATATTTTGCATGTGGACCTCAGATGCATGATGTACCCTGGGTCTATATCTGTCTATGTCAATGTCTATGTCTATGTCTATGTCTATGTCTATGTCTATGTCTATGTCTATGTCTATGTCTATGTCTATTTCTATGTCTATGTCTATTTCTATGTCTATGTCTATGTCTATGTCTATGTCTATGTTTATGTCTATTACTATGTCTATCTATGTCTATGTCTATGTCTATGTCCATGTTCACGATGGTGCCAAATCAACACTGTTGAGGATGTCATCTGCCTTCAACGTGTTGCCCCTGTGGTACTTGTTTTTTACCCACTGTTCCCTCTAATCCTGCATGTATTGCTCGGTGTGAGGATGTCTACGGGACGAGGGCGCCCAGCCTGCCAACCGTGTCGCATCCATCATCTCTCATAATAGCCCCTCCCACTCCCCTCATGTGAACCTTCTGGCCAGCTTGAGTACCCACTATATGTCTTACATGCGTCGTTGTCGTGGGCGTGTACGAAGGATGAGGCTGGGCATAACCTGCAGAAGGAGGTGGCCCCCTTGCATCGAGCGGGTGGGTAGTGCACCTCAAAGAAGGGATTGCCATGGCCGATCGCACTGCATCCAAGGCTGCTTCCGGATCTCGTGTGCACAGAAATGGTGCGAGAACCTCTGATTTGTATAGGCATCCCTAATCCATCTCCTCCATCCACTGTCATTACTCCTTCCACTGGCCGGCCCTACAGCTCCTGAGCACGGTGTCCTCAGAATTGCTCTATCCCCGATCCCTCCGTCTCCTTTGTTGGCTCTTCCCCACACGCGCCCCCCTGCTCATCCCCATGCTTCCCTCACCGACCTCGTCCTACCACATTCTCTGTTGTCCCTGTGGCTATCCATCTCCCCCTCGTGCCAGACCCTCCCTCACCCCTCTCGTCTCTCTGTTCGCTCAAAGCTCCACGCCCATGTTTGCATCCCTCCTGTCCCTGCCCTAGTCTCCCCCTTGTCCCCCTCCTACCCCGGCATTGCCTTGTCTTCCAGCGATGGCTCCTATCCAACGCGACTGCCCCTACTCCCCTGTCTCTCCTCTCACCCGTCCCCTCCATGGACCGAACTTGGCGATGCAAAAATTTCGCGTAAGAATCGCACCGCTTCCTCCTGTCCATGGGCCCATCCCTCGCCTCTCGTCCTCCCCTCTCCCATGCCGTACATCACCCCTGCCGCCCCCTCTACCTCCTGCATCCTGGGACATGCCTGATGCCCCTACGGACATCCTCCACTCGACCCCTCCCTCTCTTTTCCTAGCTATCCCATCTCCTCCCGTCCCTCTCTCTCCCGGTCCCTCCTTGCCTGGTTCCCTCGGATGTGTCTCTCCCTCATCGCCAGTCGGTGAGCTGTTCTCCTCTCCCGAATCTGCTGCCACTGTGCCTGCCATCCTGCAAGCCTGAGGACATGCTGTGCTTCTTCCGAATCCGTGCCTTGTTCTCTACATGACATGAGAAACTCTTGCCGCTCCTCCCTGTCGTCTCTGCTGGCCGCCCCCCTGCCCTCCCTCCCCTCGATGCTTGCCCTCCGGCCTCCTCCCGTGTGACTCCCTTCTCCACCTCCATGCACTACTCACCATGTCACGCGGTCCAATGTCGTACCATTCCAAAGCGGCTCTATCGCACAAAATAACATCCCATCCATGGAGACCACCACGTCGGTCCCCATCCCTGTTCCATTAGGTGGGCCCCACTCACTGCCTGTCCCCTCGCTGCCCCCCTCATCTCCTCTGCGAGCGCCGCCACAGATGCTGGTCCCCCCGCTCTTCACTACTCCTCCCCTCTCATATTTCCTCCCCCCCCTTATCTGGTATCCCCCTGCTCCTCCCCTTAATCTTCCCGGTGTCGCTGGTCCCACCCTTCATGTCCCTCCCCGAGCTCTCTCCTCCACCTCCCTTTCCTCTGTCCTCGGCACCGGCTCGTTCTGCTCCCCACATGTCCAAGATACCCCTGCAAGCTTGCACCCCTTGTGCCTGAACCCACAGTGGTTTTCCCATGCCCGGTCAAGGCCGTGGCCCATCCACACCCAGGTGTCAGGCAGTGAAAAAGCAGGCTCGAGTGTGTCGGCAGCTGCCGCAGCAGGATTCCATGTGGTCGCCCTGCTCCCTGACAACCTTCCTCCGTCTGCCCCCAAGGCCTGTGTGAGGTAGCCACGGGTGGGCTGGTGGTGTGTGGAGCCATGGTGCTGCCTGCCACCCCCCTGGTCTTCACCGGCATCCCCTCTCCACCCCAAGTAAATCCCCTTGGCCCTCCCCCCCCCCTGACTTGCAACCGCTCCTCCCCCTCTCTCCTGTCATCCCATCCTCTTTGGGTGCACCTCTCCTCTCTATCAATATCCACAATTCCTCCTGTGAGTCCTCTCCGTTGCTACTACTGCTGATGCATGGGCCTCTCTTCCCCCGGGTGGATCTGCCAGCAGCCCATCGTTGTGGTGGGCGGCTCGCTTGCGTTGTCCCGTCATCATGGCTTCCTCTGCCTAATCATCCTCCTCATCCTCCTCATCCTCCTCAGCCTCCTCCTCTGTCTCCTCCACCACCCGTCTCCCTCCTGCGTCCCTCTCATTGTCCCCTCCTCCACCATCCACTCCTACGCCCCCTGTCTCTCCCCCCCTGTCCCGATTCTATGCCGCCACCTCCACCCCCATCCGTCCCTCCTCTCCCACTCCTTGCATCTCCCTCCTCTCCTTGGTATGGATCATCTGCCGCCGGTGTGTTCCCTCCACCACGTGTGCCATCTTTCCCTCCAGTCCGTCCCTCTGTCCCTTCCGTCACTTCCCCCCGTGCCTCACACCCCGTGGGTTGCCCCTCCTTCTCCCTCCCCGTCCCCTTCCAAAAACGCTAGTAAAGCCTCAAGGTGTAGCATGTTGTACACACTTTTAAGGTGGCGGCTCCGCCTCCTCCTCCTCCTCCTCCTCCTCCTCCTCCTCCTCGTCGTGCCCTCTGTCAGATGGGGGTTGGTATCTGGCTGGACTCCCTCCCCATTCTCCCCCCTGCCCTCCATGAAGCCAGTGTCTGATAACCCTGTGTATGTATACTTTTTCCTTGTGTGTGATCGTGGGTGTGCAGTGAAGTGCATGTGGATCCAATGGTCGGTGGTGATTCACGCTAGTCGTGGAGACATCATATGATGCACGACTTTCCTCTCCCTAGCCGTGCCGTCATGTGTCACCCGCCAGCCGTTGGCCCATGCCTGCTCCATGACTTAGTTTCGTCTCTGGACTCACATTAAGATGCTTTGATCCCTTGCTTAACAGACCCAATTGAGAACTCACATTGTTGTGTTTAAGAGCTAGAATAGGTTTGCTTGATTTTCGGCTTAGTCTTTGCTGTTTGTGGACGGGCGCGGCTAGTGCCATGCCCTTTTTGGATCGAGGGAGGAGTTCTTCCTCAAGCCTCGCTGTTTGCTGGCAATATCTGCTCGCCAACCAATGGTTGAGGCTCGAATAGTGAGCCTAACCTGTAACTGGGGTGATCCTTGTTACTCAAGGACTCGTTCCTGTTTGTTGCCCCTAGATCTAGATCTGAGCCTAACATGGTTGTTTGACCATTGTTCTTGATGCACTTTGTTGCGTTGGGTGTGTAGCTCTCTTCTCATGGTATGAAAGCCATGTCTAGGGCCTAAGACGCAAGAGAGCCCACTATAGGACCCAAAACATGTGGCAGCTGCCACAGGCACGCAAGTTTGGCAAGGGTCTGGGAGGCCGAGGGGGATGCACAGGCCACAAGAGGGTAGCAAAGGCGTCTAGGGACAGTGCTCGGGACCAATCAAGCTGTCGCACATGCCAAAGGGGCTTAAGGGAGGGTATGAGCACCTCTCCCTTCATCCAAGCCCTTCACTCTCTCACCACGGAGTGCCCACCTTTGTCTCTGGGATCGGGCAAAGTGGCTGGGGTGGCTAGGGTGGCTGTGCTGGATCAAGGAACTTCCTCAGTGGTTTCCTATAGAGATCAGGAATTTTGACAGAAATCTGGGTCCAAATTCGGTTCAGCAAATTGCTACCAAAATGTCCCCGGCCCGTCTATCTCCATCTCAACTACAGAAGTGTGGTTTGTTATCTTCCAAGAGGCTAGACGAGTGCAGGACGTACGTTTGAATTCATCATGAGTGGAGTAGAGGGCGGCGGCAACTGCGATCCAGTGTCATGACTCTCACCGTGGTGCCCGAGGTACAGCTATGTCTCATACAGTGGGAACTGTCTTTGCCGTGGCTAGATAGCAGGATTTCCGTAGCCTGGACGGACCTCTTCTTGTCTTTGCCGGCGGAGCATGCGTTGGAGGAGTATTACGTCAAACGACCTCCGAATGCTACAAGTGACCACGTGTTACTGCGTGCCTTGAACGCTTTACTCCGCGCTCTCCTTGACAACTAGTTGCATGTACTATG
>SZWC01013271.1:4735-19223 GCA_023375785.1 Penium margaritaceum | reverse complement strand
GGCATGCCACTCATCTTGACCCTGAAAGACCAGCTGCACATCCTGTACCCTAAGCCAGGAGCACCACTCACCGAGAATCGAAATGACGCGATGGACATATGTCGATGCCTACTTAGCCTTGGTGCGTCGTGCTCCATCCTTGATTGGTAGGACGTGGTACTGCTCCACCTTGGCGAATAGTACAAGGAGTTTCAGCGTGACATCTTTTGTCGCCATTCAGTGGAAGAGATGGATGAAATTGATCTCTCAATCATATTTGAGAAACTGCAAAATTGTAAAGATTTTCTGAAAGGGGAAGCTTGTGACATCTTATCTACAACACTGGCTGTATGTACACACTAGATCACCTCAGCAGCGGCTACATCCGCTGCTCACAACACATGTGCAAAGTGGAGGCCTTGGGGGCGGTGGCCAGGGTTCCCATGGCAGCAGAGGCCCAGGTGGCGGCCGCGGTGGTGGTCATGGTGGGGACGGCAGGGATGGCTGTGAGGCACAGCGGTGAAGCTATTGCAACCAGACCGGGAAATCTTGGCATAGGCATCCCACACTCCAATGCCAAATGATGGCAAGGCAACAGTTGGAGTAGCCGCAACAGCAGTAGTGGCAACTACATCAATGGGAGCAGTAGCATCCTCCGCAGCAGCAGTTCCACCCGGTCTATCTGCCACCCATTCAGCCCAAAGGACCAAAGGTACAAGGTTTAGTTAATCGTCCCCCTTTTGTACACAACACAATCAATGTAGAAGACATATGCATTTTGGTCGTTTCCCTGTAACTGTGTTGGAACGTATTCATCTTCTGTTCACATGAAGAACTATGTAGGTTCTACCTTTTTCATGAAACCTGGATGAAAAAAAAATCAACCACAAAGAAAAACCATAGGACATAAAGTATGTTTCCCTTAGTAGACATATAAATGTCCACGAAGTTGATGTACATTTATTTGTACATGCTGAAAGCGGACCTGTATCATTTGAACCTAACATTGATAGCATCATTGCTATCCATCATGTTTTTGCAATACGTTCCAGACATTTTCTTTGAATCCCTCGCTACCAGAGTTCGACCCCTCCCTCCCACCCCCACAAAGCTAAAAGTGTATCGGGTCAGTACAACAGGGTGTGTATTGTACTGAGCCTCCAATTTGTTCACTAGTGTATTGTACACTAGTGCACATTTTGACATGTGCATCGGATACACTCGACCAATACATTTTTACTATTTGGGGTGGAGGAGGGGGGCAGAGATGAAGCTCGGTGTACCCCCCCTCCAAAACGTGAGAGTGTATTGGAAGAGTGTAGCTGGTCAGTGTATCTTTGTTCGTGCGATGGAAAAAAAAACACTTAGAAGAACACTTAGAAGTGTATTAGAAGTCGATAGGTTGTCGAGACACCAACGTCGCCGATCGTAGATAATTGATGATGGAGACGTGGCATTATGGTCCTCATTGGAAAAGAAACACTATTGTATATGGTGGGAATAGGATGTGTGCTCCTGGTTGATGCTTAGAGATCAGCGATCAGTCCATTTTGGCAACTTTGCTTGACTGCAATGGTTATTCATCGAAGCATGCGTATACGTCTGCATGTACTTTCACGTGTGCGCAAACTTTCCCACTATGCGCATGTGCTAATGTATTTTATCAGGCTTAGGTCAAGCGCGCCCCTGAGACACAGCCCCAATGCCACGTGGAAGTTTGCATGAAGTGCAAACTTACATATGCACTAGCGAGGGTTTGGGAGGGTTTGCAAGTGCCGGTTTGAAACTCCGATTAATCACTGATCCTGACCCTATCTAGCCATCGATGAGTAACATGTTTCAAACATTTTGCACCTCTCTCTTGCCATCGGGCACCGCCTCCCCCCACCGTCAGGTAACAAGTCTATCAAGGCGGGGCATGTATTGCATTGACCATCGTATTTTTTCATAAGTGTATTGTACACTTGTGCACATTTTTACATATCCATCAGATACACTCGCCCAATACAATTTTACAATTTGAGGGGCAGGGGGGGGAGCTGGTGCTCGATCTACCCCCCCTCCTCCAAAATGTTGAAGTGTATTGGAAAAGTGTAGCTGGTCAGTGTATCTTTGTTCGTGCGATGGACAAAAAAAACTTGTGAATTAGAAGTCAATAAAGCTCGTCAATTGATGAGTTTACTGATTAGTGGGCCAACGCAGAAATTCCGAGGCTCGAGAAAATCAACAGAAAGGGAAGGGATTTCACCCGGGTCCACCCACTCAGCAGCCACATGCTGGGCCTAAACGGTGCTTTCCCCCCCTATAAAGTCAGCATCCTCGTTTGTGCTTCATTTCCTCCAATTTTCAATCTTTCATTTTGTCTTTATTTTTTCCCTTCTTTCGTACCCGTCTCTTGCAACCCGCTTGTTCGAGACATAGGATTTCGAGAAATCAATCTATGCGTCATGAAACCTATTTGTCTGAGGATTGGCTATTACCCTGATTTCTTGTACACTGCATTTAATCCTTCTCTGTTTGAAACCTCTGTGATTGAGACCCAACTAATTGGGGTTTTGTAAAAGTACGTAGCAGATTGGGCAGAATCCTTGGCCAACTAGGCCGAAACAGCGGTTCTTGAGGGTCTCTGACTCTCAAACCATCCCGTCCAACCAAACACAGGCCATGATCGCTCGCTCGATCCACATGGCTCTGGCCGCGCGCTACACTCCCCCGGCCTAGTATTGAGCCGCCCTTAGAATCCGCATGGCAGACTCAAACCCTGGTGCTCTAATACAAATGTAGCGGATTAGACATGATCCTTGGCCAACTAGGCCAAAAACGTGGTGCTTGAGGGTCTCCAACCCTCAAGCCATCCCATCCAACTGCCCATAGGCCAGGAATCCCCGCTCGATCCACGTGGCGCTGGTCGCGCGCTACAGAGTACCTTGGGAGAACGTTTTTCCCATGGTTTGTGAATTGAGCGCATACGAATCCTTTGTGTACTCGACCGGGGGGGGGGGGTTCTCAATTTTTCCCATTTGTCCTTCGCTATCTGGCCGTCATCTCTTCGGCAGCATGGCGTCATGTATGATGATGCTAGCCAACAAGTTATGGGTGTTGCCCTACTGGGTCCCATCGTTTTGCGGACCACTTTAAATGGTCTCTATTCCTCCTTTGTGGCTGTGTATGTCATCCTCACATGCATTTCTCTCATCTCCCAAGGCGACCACATCCAACCCACGCACGATAGAGGTAGGTCTCCCTAACACCTCTGTGGGACTTCTTTTTCTGGGTTTCAAGACACCTTATCTTCAACATTGGGTCCTCCTCCACTTCATATGTTCTACATGCGTGCAAGCTCACCCTCGTCGTGGTGACCTTGTCAGATTCAACCTCCTACTATGTCTTCTGGTGCACGTTTGGAAGCTGTGTCCGGAGGTCATTAGTGTGAGTGAGATGGATCCTTTTGAGGAGAACTGTTGGGAAATCTAGGTATGGATGATGCATGGATTGAGGACCGCCAGCATCCCCATCTTTTGATTTTTTTCTTGGGTTGTAAATGTATCTTCTGTGCCCTTTTAGGTTGTGTCGCTGCGTGTCAAACATTTTCTCCAGCTCGTGTGTTATGTGGGTTCCATATCCTTGATTCAGGTTCTAGTCATCACATGAAATCATCTCATTTTTCATTTTTGTTCTTGGGTCTTACTGGAGATGTCTATTGCGTGCGCACCCAGATCTTGCCTCTGTAGGGCATTGATATCGTGCAACTCGTTGGCTTTACATGTGATGTGTTCTTGCCTGATGTGATGTTTTCATCCGCACTTGATATTAGTCTTTCTCTTGCTACCCTTGATAACTTGGGCAAGGCCTTCATTGTGTAGTGGATTGGACAGAATCCTTGGCCAACTAGGCCAAAACTACGGTGCTTGATGGCTCCGAATCTCAAGTCATCCCGTCCAACCGTCCACAGGCCAGGGACCCCTGTTTGATCCACATGGCGCCGGCTGCATGTTACTATTCCCCCAGCCTAGAAGTGAGCCGCCCTTGGCATCCACACGTTGGACTCGAGCCCCGGAGCTCTGATACCAATGTAACGGATTGGACAGAATCCCTGGCCAACTAGGCCAAATCCGCGGTGCTTGAGGGTCCCCAACCCTCAAGTCATCCTATCCAGCCGCTCACAGGCCAAGGACCTCCGTTTGATCCATGTGGCGCCGGCCACGCGCTACACATTGAGTCGTGTAGCATCAATTATGTTTCTTTGTAGTTGTTTGGTCTTGTCGTATTTCATGGTCGTCATTGCAAAACGTTGTAGCATGTCCAGCCGTTTGTACAGACACAGTCGGCTGTTGTCGCTACACATGTTCATGTCACTTGCTCAATGTCTCCTGATTACACATGCTTACTTCATCATGAAAATTTCCATGTAAACACTACCATGATTCACACCTTGTTGCATCATCAGCCCACGGCCGCTTTGGATGCTTCCACTTTCCCTCTTCCATGCACTGTTGATTGTCTCAAAAGTGTCCAAGGCAAGATGCACCACTCATCTTTTCCTGTTTTTGTGTCTAGCACTCATGATCTTCTTCTGCTTTTTCAAGCTGATGTCATGGGCCCATTTCCTCTTGAGTTCCTTGGCAGTGGTTGCCATGTCCCCTGCTTGACTGACCACTATTCTCACTTCCACTGGATCTGTCCATAATGTCTAAAAAGTGACGTTGGTCCCACGATTCACTCTGGCTTGTGTAGGCAGAACATGCTTGTCAGTACAAGCTACAGGTTTTTTTCTCCGACTGCGGTGGTGAGTTTATGGGCCCCAACCTTTGCTTTCTCACGCCGGTTAGGGTCCCGTTTGAGTCTTTTCCCCCTCATAATCCTCAATAGAATGGTGCATCTGAATAGTAGAACCATACTCTCGCAGATGGATTTCCTATGATGTTGCTCGAGTCTCGCATGTTTGAAGAGTTTGCTTATGAGACCATGAAGTAAAACAATAGGGTGTGGAACTGGGTTCTCCACAGGTCACTTCCACACCACATTGCCGCTCTCAAACCCTCATAGGAAAAGCGGGCTTACTTACACATTGCACAAGTCTGGAAGAACGTTGGCACTGTTTGCCTTCTTGAGGAACAATAGGATGGAAAGCTTTTCCCTCGTGGCCACATGTGTCCATTCCTCAACGTCTCACCATATTCCAAGGCTGGACGCTTTTGGAACCCTGAATCTCGGCATGACATTGAGTCATCAGAGGCTCTCCTATTTGAGAGCATGTTCAGTTGTATTAAAAAAAAATCGTGTCTCTTCTGTCATCTCAGTTTCTTGCGCTAAGCGTATCTCAAAGTTTTCAATTATGGCCCTTTGGTGTGCACTAGAGGGCCGGGAAGCCCTCTCGTACATTACCTCACTCACCCATCTCTCATGTGCCGTGTTTTGTATAAAGCTCTCGTGGCACTCCGATGATATCGCTTGATCCAGAGACAGTTTGCCATGCTTGCTCCAGGCCGGATGTGGCCCTATTGGAGCAAACCATATGCAAAGAGCTTGATTCAATCAAAGAGCATGGCGTTTACAAGAAGGCGGACCTTCCACTGAGTCATCAAGCCATTGCCCCCGCTGGGTGAATAGGCACATGCGCAAGCCAAACGTTGTTACGATTGATTGTGACAAGGCTCTCTTCACGGTGAAAGGATATTCCCATGTGCCTGACATGGGCTTTGATACAACGTTTTCCCTTGAAGAAAAGTACACCAATCCCATGTTGAAGATTTGCCCCTCTACATGCCCAAGTGCGGTGCCGGGAGGCGCCGACGAGCCGCCAGAGAGAGGAAAATCCTCGTCGATGGATCTGGCGACTCAAGGATTGCTCGGATCCTAAAATGGAGGACTACCCCTAAAATTTGACAAGTCGTTGAATTTGGTGGAAGTTGTTTCACCGGAATCGGACTAGTAACGAGGGAGATATGGGCTTCCAAAGTTGGGGTGTGCGCGGCGGTTCTGGGAGCCGGCCACGGTTCGACTTCCGGTGAATAATTGACCGGAACGAGTAACAAAATGCCATCTGGGAATTCTGCTCCTGAAGATCTGCCGAGGCGTTCGGTGGATGATCCGCCGGATTTCAGGAGTGCAGTTTGCTACTGAGGGACTTGGCCAAAATCCTGGCTCGGAGTCCGGAACTCAGTAGTACAGTTTGTTACTCGGGGACTTGGTCAAAATTCCGACTGAAGGTCCGCGAACACGTTTCGACCCACATCAATCCCCATCACCAAACTCGATGATTAAGTCATTGAAACAGACCCGAAAGGCGCGAGGGGCGCCGCCACTATGTGTAGGGACATCTGCGCCTCCGGAGTGGCGTTTTGATGGGTCCTTGATGTGCGAGGGCGCCTCGGCGGGCGACGTGGTGCGCGCTGCCTACTGAGCGACTGATTTTGTGTGCTGTGCTTCGGATGACGTAGCGGGAGCTACGGTGATCCAAATTGTGCACGGTTTCGTGCATTGGAGAGCTCATGACTAGCCTTACAAATGTTTAGATCATGTCTATGTTAAAAAACTAATGCAAAATCGCGTTATCCCCTTCGCAAAAGTGACTGTCTCACAAAGGCCTTCAACTCCCAGAAACATAGCGTGGGGCGACCGAAAAGCTCACGCTTAGACTCAGATTCCGCACAAAACATAGCCGTGAGCACAGTAGACCCGTCGGGCCATGTTAGAACTGCTTCCACTCGGGGGCCGTTTTCTGAAAAAGGGTTATGGGCCCACGGCCCTGACCGGTCTACACATCGCTCACGGCTTTCGCGGCGGACAGGACTGTCGTCAGGGACAACATTGCCATCATGCTCTGAGGTCCCAGAGTTGAAGACTGCGCAAATGGCGCAGAAGGAGACGCAGCCCATCCAGAAGTATGCAGGTGGTCCTGGCTATGGGCTGTGGAGGTGGCACTTCGAGCTGCACCTCACACATAAGGGGCTGCTGAAGGTCATGGAGGGAATGGAAGTCCTCGACGAAGTGACGGCGAAGGAAGCGCAAAAGGAGGCCTTTGCAAAGAAGAATACGGAGGTGCTCATGTTGCTGGTGTCCGGGACGGCCGAGTCGTAGTGGGGCTACTTCCAGGGCTGCAAGCTGGCAGCCGAAGCTTGGCAAAAACTCTGTGCCATCCATCAATCCAAGTCACTGGCGAAAAAAATCTTTGCAATGAAGCGACTCCTGACAGTGAGAATCGAGGAGGGAGATGATGTCATCACTGCCATGCAGCAGATTGAGTCGCTCGCCTCACAGTGCAACGACGTGGGGTGGAAGATGGACACGCAGCTGTAGGCTATTGACCCTCCTCATGGCCCTTCGTAAAAGTTGGAGCCCTCTCATTACGGTCTTGAGAGGATGGGTAGAGGACAAGCTTACCTATGGCGCGGTCGCAGAGTACATCCGCAACGAGGCGCAGCGACGGAGCTGCGGCGCCAAGAAGGGTGTGTGACGTAACTGCGGCAATGAGGGCCATTGGGCCCGTGAGTGCACCAAGGAGGCAAAGGCCGGTGGCAAGGACGCCAAAGGCAAGAAGGCGCTCCTCAACGGCACTCAAAACCACTACCTCAAGAAGGCCAACCGGCGATGCCTTGACTCCGGAGCGGAGGAGCATGCCCAGGTCGAGAAGGTCGGGTTCATCAACTACACCAAGTCCAGCAAATCCATGGTGGTCGCNACGGAGCTGCGGGGAGTCCTCGTCGTCCTCATCGGCCCTCGTCACCAAAACGCGTGGTGGAGGAAGCGGGGCCAAGGGAGGTGGCGGACATGGCGGCGGCAAGAAGGGCGCCAAGAAGGGTGTGTGACGTAACTGCGGCAAGGAGGGCCATTGGGCCCGTGAGTGCACCAAGGAGGCAAAGGCCGGTGGCAAGGACGCCAAAGGCAAGAAGGCGCTCCTCAACGGCACTCAAAACCACTACCTCAAGAAGGCCAACCGGCGATGCCTTGACTCCGGAGCGGAGGAGCATGCCCAGGTCGAGAAGGTCGGGTTCATCAACTACAGCAAGTCCAGCAAATCCATGGTGGTCGCAAACTACAAGGTCGAGCCGGCGGCTGGCCAAGGAGACGTGGATGTGGAGGTGGTGGTTGGTGGAAAGCGGGTGCAACGCGTCATCAAGGACGTACAGCATGTACCTGGCTTGGCTGATATTCTAAGTGTTAGCCCCCTGACTGACAAGGGGTACGAGGTGCTCTTCAGGAGAAGAGGGGCGATCGTGCGAAAGGGCGGTGGCGGCGAGCCCATGCTGGAGGCTAAGCGCGAGGGAGGCCTCTACATCGTGGAGAACAAGGTGATCCCTGCGGCGACAGATTCAGCAGACTTGCAAGAACGCACCGTCAACCTTGCCAAAGGAGGGGGAGCTGATCTAGAGCTCTGGCATCGACAACTGGGGCATTCCTCACCCGCAGTCGTGAAGGAGATGGCAAAGCGCGAGCTGGTACGCGGCCTCGTCATCGACGGTGCGGAAGAGGCGACAGATGCAACAGTGCACAAAAAGTGCGAGCCTTGCATGTTGGGCAAGGCGCAGTGCAAACCGTTCAACGAGAACGTGAATCACGCCTCGGACCTGCTGGAGGTCGTGCACAGTGACGTGTGCGGACCATTCAAGACGGCGTCAAAGAGCGGCGCGCGTTACTTTGTCACCTCCATTGATGACTACAGCAGAAAACTCTTTGTGTACTTCATGAAGCGGAAAAGCGAGGTCCTGGACCGGCTGAAGGAGTATGTTGCCGCGGTGGAGAGGCAGACAGACTGGAAGGTCAGAGCGCTACGCAGTGACAATGGCGGAGAGTATGTGGGCTGTAGCGGGTGGATGAAGCAGCAGGGCATAAAATGGCAACAAACTACGCCATATTTGCCTCAATCGAATGGTGTGGCGGAGCGGGCGAACCAGACGCTGCTGAACATGGTACGGACCATGTTGGTGGATGCAGAATTGCCGCGAAGCTTCTGGGCGGAAGCTGTGCGTCCGACAAGCTACACCATCAACCTCACTCCTACAGCAGTGCTGAAGGGGAGGAGCAGCTGGAAGACGCCGCAGAAGTTTTGGAGCGGGCACAAGCCAAGTGTGGCACACCTGAAAGTGTTCGGGTGCAAGGCGCACACGGTGGTGCAGGCTGTGCAGAGGCATGACACCAAGCTAGAGCCGCGGACAAATACGTATCTCTTCCTTGGCTATGAGAGCGTGCATAAGGCGTACCGGTTCTACGACATGTGCAAGGAGGAGGTTATCCGCAGCCGAGACGTCGAGTACGATGAGGAGCAAAGCTACATCAGCAGCAACGATGCAGGCGTGGTGGACTCCCCAAAGACGGGGGAGTGGTTCCAGCTCCTTGATTACGAGAAGGAGCCGGCGGACGCCGAAGTTGAGGATGCGGCATCACAGCGGGAAGGTAAACCAGTGGTGGTAGCCGACGCGGAGGACTCAGATGACGATCAAGCTGATGAGGAGATCCACCGGAAGGATCCGGCGGATGAGGCATCGAGGGTGCCAAGGTGCGCACTCCCGACAGAATGTGCATCGGGCGTCGGTGGAAAATCCACCGGACGTGCCGGTCGTTCGGGTGATGTTTCGTCAGAACGAGAGAGATCTTTTGGGAGCCGTCCGGTCCATGATTCACCGGAGCGTGCCAAGTCGGAGGGATCGCAGCAGAGCGACGATGCGCCACCAAAACTACCGCACCGCAGCGGGAGGCAATGAAAAGTGGGGAAGCGCTTCAACGCAAGCACCGGTCGATGGATTGGCATGACGCGATGCATGCTGGCTGCATCAACAGAGCCGACTACTGTGCAAGAGGTGCTTGCACGGCCCGAAGGGGATCAATGGGACGCAGCCATAAAATCGGAGCTGGCGTCCATCACGGAAAATGATACGTGGGAGCTGGTTGACAGGCCGAAAGATGCCAAGGTCATCGGCTCAAAGTGGGTCTTTAAGACCAAGTTCACAAAGGAAGGTGTGGTTGACAAGTACAAGGCNAAAGCGGGGAAGCGCTTCGACGCAAGCACCGGTCGATGGATTGGCATGACGCCATGCATGCTAGCTGCATCAACAGAGCCGACTACCGTGCAAGAGGTGCTTGCATGGCCCGAAGGGGATCAATGGGACGCAGCCATCAAATCGGAGCTGGCGTCCATCACGGAAAATGATACGTGGGAGCTGGTTGACAGGCCGAAAGATGCCAAGGTCATCGGCTCAAAGTGGGTCTTTAAGACCAAGTTCACAAAGGAAGGTGTGGTTGACAAGTACAAGGCGCGGCTTGTGGCGAAAGGTTACGCACAGCGTAAGGGACAGCACTACGATGAGACGTTTGTTCTCGTCGCCAAGATCACAAGCATCCGGGCGATCCTTGCGGTGGCGGCCGCGAAGGACATGGAGCTCCACCAAATGGACGTAAAGACGGCCTTACTCAACGGCATCATAGACAAAGAGATCTACATGGAGGTGCCAGAGGGGGTGGAGGCGCCGGAGGGCAAGGTGTGTAAGCTGCAAAAGTCCTTGTATGGGCTAAAACAATCGCCCAGATGCTGGTACCAACAAATGGACAACTTCATGGCACAACTCGGCTTCAAGCGTTGTGAGGTGGATCACACCGTGTACGTGCGACGTGACAAACAGCTCCATCAGATCATTGCACTCTATTTAGACAACCTGATTTTGTGCTCGACGGATCTTCCGAGCCTACAGCTGCTGAAAGAGTAGCTGAGCAGCAGGATCCAGATGTCGGACATGGGGGAGTTGGAGTACTACCTTGGGGTGAGCATCACGCGGAACCGGAGGGCGCGCACGCTTGAGCTGGGACAGGCCAAATACGTGGCCAAGGTGCTGAAGCGGTATGGTATGGAGGACAGCAAACCAGTTGGCAGTCCAGTCTCCATGACCTGTGAGCTGAGTGCGGCAATGGCGCCGCAAACAAAACAAGAGCGGGAGGACATGGCAGGGGTGCCCTACCAATCGATGGTGGGCAGCCTCATGTACGCCATGGTGGCGACTCGACCGGACCTGGCCTACACGGTGGGCCAAGTGAGCAGGTACGTGGCCGAATCAGGGCCACTACACTGGCAGGCGGTCAAGCGCATCCTCTGCTACCTGCAAGCGACGCGGCATGCGTGCTTGAGGTTCGACGGCAAGGGGCGTGTAGACCCCTTCCGTCTGGTCTGCTACACGGACGTAGGCTACACTGGCGATGTGGACAAGCGGAAGTCCACATCCGGCTACGTGTTCTTCCTCGTTGGTGCAACAGTCTCGTGGTGGAGTAGAAAGCAAGACTGCATCGCTACCTCCACAATGGAAGCAGAGTACATCGCGCTGGCCGAGGCGGTCAAGGAGGCGGTGTGGCTGCGCAGGTTGCTGGGGGAGTTGGGCATGCCGCAGCAGGAGCCTACGGTGTTGCAAGAGGACAACACTGGGTCAATCTCGCTGACTAACAATCCGACGCAGCATAGGAGGACGAAGCACATTGACGTGCGTTACCACTACGCACGGGACATGGTTGAAAATGGGCAGGTGGTGCTGCAATACTGCAGCACGCACAACGGATTGCTTGACCAAAGCGAAATCCGTGGACCGGCACGCTTTGAGCGTGGCCGGGCTTGGGATAACCAGCTTTGATGGGCTGGAGAGCATAGCGGAAGATGAGTGAGAGAAAGCAGGAGCAGCGGGCATGTCAAGTGCAAGGGGGAGAATGTTGAAGATTTGCCCCTCTGCATGCTCAAGTGCGGCGCCAGGAGGCGCCGACAAGCCGGCAGAGAGAGGAAAATCCTTGTCGATGGATCTGGCGACTTGAGGATTGCTTGGATCCTAAAATGGAGGATTTCCCCTGAAAGCTGACAAGTCGTTAAATCCGGTGGAAGTTGTTTCACCGGAATCGGACTAGTAATGGGGGAGATATGGGCTTCCAAAGTTGGGGTGTGCGCGGCGGTTCTGGGAGCCGGCCGCGGTTCGACTTTCGGTGAACAATTGACCGGAACGAGTAACAAAATGCCATCTGGGGATTTTGCTCCGGAAGATCTGCCGAGGCGTCCGGTGGATGATCCGCCGGATTTCAGGAGTGCAGTTTGTTACTGAGGGACTTGGCCAAAATCCTGGCTCGGAGTCTGGAACTCAGTAGTACAGTTTGTTAGTCGGGGACTTAGTCAAAACTCCGACTGAAGGTCCGCGAACAGGTTTCGACCCACATCAATCCCCATCACCAAACTTGACGATTAAGTCATTCAAACAGATCCCAAAGGCGCGAGGGGTGCCGCCACTACGTGTACGGACATCTGCGCCTCCGGAGTGGGGTTTTCATGGGTCCTTGATGTGCGAGGGCGCCTCGACGGGCGACGTGGTGCGCGCCGCCGATTGAGCGGCTGATTTGGGGTGCTGCGCTTCGGATGACGTAGCGGGAGCTACGNGGGAGATATGGGCTTCCAAAGTTGGGGTGTGCGCGGCGGTTCTGGGAGCCGGCCGCGGTTCGACTTTCGGTGAACAATTGACCGGAACGAGTAACAAAATGCCATCTGGGGATTTTGCTCCGGAAGATCTGCCGAGGCGTCCGGTGGATGATCCGCCGGATTTCAGGAGTGCAGTTTGTTACTGAGGGACTTGGCCAAAATCCTGGCTCGGAGTCTGGAACTCAGTAGTACAGTTTGTTAGTCGGGGACTTAGTCAAAACTCCGACTGAAGGTCCGCGAACAGGTTTCGACCCACATCAATCCCCATCACCAAACTTGATGATTAAGTCATTGAAACAGACCCCAAAGGCGCAAGGGGCGCCGCCACTACGTGTAGGCACATCTGCGCCTCCGGAGTGGGGTTTTGATGGGTCCTTGATGTGCGAGGGCGCCTCGACGGGCGACGTGGTGCGCGCCGCCGACTGAGCGGCTGATTTGGGGTGTTGCGCTTCGGATGACGTAGCGGGAGCTACGGTGATCCGAATTGCACGCGGTTTTGTACGTTGGAGATTTCATGACTAGCCCTACAAATGTTCATGTCATGTCCATGTTAAAAAACTAATGAAAAATCGCGTTGTCCCCTTCACAAAAGTGACTGTCTCACAAAGGCCTTCAACTCCCAGAAACAGTGTGGGGCGACCAGAAAGCTCACATTTAGACTTCGAACCCGCACAAAACATAGCCGTGAGTACAGTAGACCCGTCAGGCCACGTTGGAACTGCCTCCACCCGGAGGCCGTTTTCTGACACCCCAAAGCATTGCTCAGCCAGGTGGCTTGGCATGACCACAAGCTCCATCAAATTAGAGCATGTATCACATTCTGACACAGTTGACTTGACGAGGAGATCTACATTGCTTAGAAACAAGGCTTTGACATAGGTACGGATCATTTTTGGCATCTTTGAAGGGATTTCTAAGGGTTCAACAGTCTCCACACTAGTTGAACCTCAAGATTCATGCCATTCTTAAGCGTGGTGGCTATCGACGCAGTCCTCTTGACCCTGTTCTCTTCTAGAGTGATCCGTTGGTACTCTGTGTCATTGTTATGGTACACATGGCGGACCACTTGATTGCCTCTCCAGATTCTCAGGCTATTTTGGTTGTAAAGTATCTCGTCTAGTCCAAGTATAAGGTGATGGGTTCCCATCATACCTCCGTCTTCTAGGGTATGGAGATTGAACATGACCATAAGCAATGAGTGCTACATTTGCATCTGTTAGGGTACATTTGCACATTTGAGGAGCATTTTGCCGACCTCAAAAGGAAACTATGCAGCGTGTTGGGGCAGCAGCGTTGTTGATGCAGCGTGCGGGCTTCCACGCTCGTTGCTTAGGTCAGCTGCCCCCTCAGTCTGCTGCTCTAGAGTCTAAGTCTGGGAGCTCTGGGTTTTGTTACTCAAAAACGCGCGCGCCAGAGTTAGCGCCAGAAAGCAGCTGAAAACTGACAATGACTGATTAGTAATGAAGAATGAACAACAATGGGAGACCCCTCCAAGTTCTAGGCCCCCCCCCAGCTCTGTAGAGCTTGTTACTCAGTTCAACAGCCAATCAGAAAATAGCTCAGTTCAGGCTGGCAGGTTTTCTCGGTGAGGCCTGCCAGGCAGCCGACAGCCCAAAACCCGGGCGTCGTCCGTTTTGCCTGAAAACTGGACCATACCATAATACCGCCGCTGCGAACGCAGCCGTGCGGTCAGAATCTGCTAGAAAAATAGTAGCGAGGAGTTATGGCAGCCTAAACACAGATAGTGCCTACAACGGTTTGTGCTGCCAAACAGGGCCATGCAACATGCAACTGGGACCCTAGGTAGTGCATGACGACGCAGACGCAATAGGACGCGCTGGACGCATGCAAGCAGCAAATGCGGTGTCAATGACCGCCGACAGCGCGACCGCCGAGGAGGCCTGCCGATGGAGCTGAGCGCGTCGCCTGAGAGAGGAGGCTCCAGCGAACTGCGAGAAGACCTCAGCGTACGTCGGCTCCACCGGACGACACTCCATCAGCGTCGCGTCTCGCCGTCAGTCATCTGCACGCCGATGTACACAAGCCGGGAGGACACAACAGAGCACAATGAGAGAT
>SZWC01013270.1:34280-71877 GCA_023375785.1 Penium margaritaceum | reverse complement strand
CACCAGTTCTATCATCTTCAGCAGCAGAGATGCAGATGGCGCTGTACTCACGAGTTGTGGAGTCTGCATCTGCAGCATCCAGTGAGGCAGAGTTTATTCTACACCAGGTCGACATGGGCCACCTCGACATGTCCGAGGCAGATTATGCTGATCTGCAGGAGCGTGTAGTCATGCTACAGCGGGAGATGGTGGCAGCGCGTGAGCGATTCTCAGAGGAGGGCAGCATCACTGGTACCGGCAGGAGCCTTTCGGCAGCAGCAGTGATGCTGAGCGTGCCTTCGGCTTCCGCCATCCCGGCTCCTGTCGACCCCATCATCGCTCCTCCTTCTTCTGCTGTCGTCACGCAGCTTCATCCACCCGACTCACCTGCCCCATCGTCATCTTCATCCACGAGTGGTGCTCCGGTTCGTTGCTCCAGCTCTCCTCTTCTGGCAGTACACCCTTCTGTCTTAGGGGATGCTATCCCGTATCGGAGGCCAGCTCTGCCACTTCATCCACGCACGCGTACTGCTCGCCCATTCCCGTTCCTCCGGCGCACACAGATGCATCGCGGCAGTGCGGAGGCAGGAGAGACTGTGAGTTGGGACCCTTGGCAGTCACGCGAGGACTGGTATACCCCAGGTGATGCAGATTCACGTGAGGAGTTGTAGTCGGAGACACCACTTCGTCTTTGAGGGAGGGAGTCGACTCGCAGGTGACAGGGGGAGCTGTCTCTACATGATGGATACACCACATGACTCATCGCCCAGGACCTGTTCAGCTACGACATCAGCATCTCCATCGAGGACATCGCTACCAGGTTCATCTGCCCAGGGGGAGTGTTGTGTGGACCTCGACCTGATGCGACGCCATGGGAGATGCATGGCGAGGTCCATGCTCTGTGGTGAGCATCTACAGCATCCCGCATGTGCCTCACGCTACGTGCCTGCACAGCTGCATATAGATGGTAGCACACTGTTGGTCGAGACCCGGACACTTGGTGCATTGCACCAGTGTCACGAGGAGACCATGTGATCGTGTGTCTTAGTGTGTCGCTATACTGTGTGTGGCATGTGCATGCGAGCTGTTGGTCGAGACCCGGACACGTGGTGCAGTGCACCCGTGTTACGAGGAGATCCTCCCTTGATCCTGTGTTTGGATGATGGTACTATTGAGTTGGATTGCTCGTAGTGGTCGCGACCCGGACCCTGGTACCGCCAGTGTCACGAGGAGACCATCTTGTCATCTGACATGTGTATGATATGCATTACACTGGTTTGTGTGCGTGTGCATCACTCCTCTCATGGTCGAGACCCAGACACTTGGTGGGCTGTGCCAGTGTCCAGGGAGACCCTAGATGGATAGCAGACGAGTGTGTGTGTGTGTGTTTGTGCGAGTTGACTCATGCATGTTATGGCTTGCCATGCATTGTTGTTCCATGCCTTCGCTCATTCGTTCTGGCGTGGACGGCTATGTCAGCCAGGGGGAGTGTTGGTTTGTGTGGCTTCCACCCGTCACGACCGACACTGCTAGTTTACCGATATACCNACGAGGAGACCATCTTGTCCTCTGACATGTGTATGATATGCATTACACTGGTTTGTGTGCGTGTGCATCACTCCTCTCATGGTCGAGACCCAGACACTTGGTGGGCTGTGCCAGTGTCCAGGGAGACCCTAGATGGATAGCAGACGAGTGTGTGTGTGTGTGTTTGTGCGAGTTGACTCATGCATGTTATGGCTTGCCATGCATTGTTGTTCCATGCCTTCGCTCATTCGTTCTGGCGTGGACGGCTATGTCAGCCAGGGGGAGTGTTGGTTTGTGTGGCTTCCACCCGTCACGACCGACACTGCTAGTTTACCGATATACCCATATTCGGGGTATATGGCAGAGGAGGGCGTGACGACACGACGAGCCTCCGGACTGCACCGAGACTTCTCCAGCACCTATGACAGCGCCGGCGAGACGCGGTCGATGCGTTCCGGCAGCCATGTGGGCTTGTCAAGAGGTAGGAGAGTTTTCTCGGTGGGTTCAGACCCGCGCACCCGGTTGACTGTACCGGTGTGACGAGGAGACCCGATGGCTATTGTGGGACTTCCGATGTTCGGAAAGCCGTCTGTGATGTCTGACGTTGATTCCGAGATTTTTTGGCACTGCTCATATTTTCTCCGTGGTCGAGACCCGGGCACTCGGACAGCTGTTCCGGTGCCTCGAGGAGACCACCTTTGTTGCTCTCGTAGCGTATGCAGTGTGTTCTCCCTGTTGACTCATTTGGGTTCAGCAGGGGTGACGGGGCCCGGTGCGGCTAGCTGCCGACGTCCCTACTTAAGCCCGCTAGGGGCTCATTTGTACTCTCCTCCTTGTTCTTTATATTCAGCGTTCCAGACTTAGCCAAATTCTTGCCGTCTTGCATCGCACTCACACACAGTGTACATGGGCGGGCAGAGAGACGATCAACATCCAGACTCCCCCAAGGTACGTAGAGACGCAGGTAGAGACAAAGAGGACGACTCACGGACGCACGCCGACAGAACTCACAGCCTTCTTGAACGAGTCCCTCTTCAGTGCCTTGGTCAGGAAGTCAGCCAGCTGTCGTGCTGTCTCAACCCATACGATGCTAATGCTGCCGTCATGCAACAACGAACGTACATAGTGATACTCAACATTGATGTGCTTTGTGCGTGTTTGATGCACACCGTCATTGTCGGCGATGGCCATGGCACTCTCATTGTCACAATGCAAGGTGATGGATGCGATAGACTGACGCAACTCGGACAGCAGACGACGCAACCACACACTCTCACACGCGCCTGAGCCGAGGGCCACGTACTCAGCCTCAGCAGTGCTGCGTGCAATGCACCCCTGCTTGCCAGTGCGCCAGGACACAGCTGTGCCCCCGACCAGAAAGATCCAGCCAGTGCGACTCTTACCGTCTGGACTGCCGGCCCAGTCACTGTCGGTGTAGCCCACTGCGACGACGGACGGCTGACGGTGGAACATGAGGCCTCACCGAGGGGACGAGACGACATAGCGCAGTACTCGGATCGCGGCCTCAAAGTGGAGGTGACGCGGCTCCTGAGAGAACTGGGCCAGGAGGTTAACGGCGAACGCGATTTCTGGACGCGTCGTCGTCGCCAGGAACATCAGTGACCCGATGACCCGCAGAAACGTGGTCACATCAACTGGGTCCCCCACAACAGCTGGGTCATGACTCTTCAACTTCACCTGGCCATCAGGTGACATGAGTGAGGATGCGCTAGGCACGAGGGGCAAGTCCTCGGCGAAGCGAGTGGACAGGGTCTGCACATAGGCAGCCTGGTGGACGTGCAGGATGCCCTGGGAGCGATCATGCTCGAGCTCCATGCCCAGAAAGACTCGGGCAGACCCGAGATCCTTCATCTGGTAGGCGGCGTGCAGTAGGTCCTTGACGTGCTGGATGGCTGCCGCGTCTGGCGACGCAATGAGGAGATCGTCGACGTAGACCAGAACCGCGGTGAAGGTCTGACCTCGCGGGCTAACGAACAGTGCGGGGTCAGCGGTGCTGCGCTGGAGGCCGCCACGGAGAAGCGTACTGCTGATCTCCTGGTTCCAGCACCGAGGCGACCGCTTCAGGCCATAGTGGGCCTTCCGCAGCTGCCAAACTCTCCCAGTGTCGTCGTCGAAGCCTGGGGGCTGCGTCATGTAGAGCTCCTCACCCTCCAGTGAGCCATGGAGGAATGTGTTGCTCACGTCCATCTGATGCAGCTCCCACCCGTGCTGGGCAACCAGGCTGAACAGTGCCCGGCTAGTGGAGAACCGGCCAACTGGGGCAAAGATCTGGTCGTAATCAACCCCAGGGACCTGAGCAAACCCCTTTGCTGTGAAACGGGCCTTGTACTTGTCCAAGGATCCGTCAGGCTTCCACTTACGCCGAAAGACCCACTTGGCACCAATGGCCTTCCGACCTGGAGGGAGGTCGACGAGGTCATACACGTGGTGCTGTTGGATAGCAGCGAGCTCCTCGGCACAGGCAGCATCCCAATGTGCGGCCTCAGGGAAGGCTTGAGCCTCGCGTAGGGTGGAAGGGTCCTCTGGGCGCGCTGTGGACCGGACTGAGAGGGCGTGTGCATCACGAGCCCCAGGTGGGATGCGTGCGAGTGCAGCCACAACAGCATGCCGATGCTCGTGATGAAGCATGGCGTACCCCAATGCAGAGCCCGGGTGAAGGTCTGCGATGATGGCAGAAGTGGTCAGGCCGAGAGCCTTTGTGCCAGGGTCCCCACTCACGACCGTGGGAGTGGAGGAGACACGTGGAGCCATAGGGGGTCAAGGCGCCACGGGACGGGGAGCGACGGTCTGCGTGCTCACTATCGGCCGAGATCGGAGGCTACCGCCTGGGCCACGTGTGTAGCGCGGTCGGGCAGAAGATGGTGCTGAGTCCGACGGGCCAACGGGCGGACGGGGCTACTGGTCCGGAGGAGCCAGCAGACGCCACAGGCGCTGCTGGGCCAGAGGGGCCAGCGGACACAGCTGGGGCTGCCGACCCGGAGGGGCGAGCGGACGCGACTGGGGCTGCTGGCCCGGAGGGGCGAGCGGATGCGACTGGGGCTGCTGGCCCGGAGGGGCCAACGGACGCGACTGGGGCCGTCGGCCCGGAGGGGCCATCGGAAGCGGCTGGGGCTGCCAACCCGGAGGGACCAGCGGACGCGACTGGGGCTGCCGGCCCGGAGGGGCCAGCGGACGCGACTGGGGCTGCCGGCCCGGAGGGGCCAGTAGACGCGATTGGGGCAGCTGGCTCGGAGGAGCCAGCGGACGCGTCCGGGGCTGCCGGCCCGGAGGGGCCAGCGGACGCGACTGGGGCTGCCGGCCCGGAGGGGCCAGCGGACGCGACTGGGGCTGCCGGCCCGGAGGGGCCAGTGAACGCGACCAGGGCTACCGGCTCAGAAGGACGGAGTGGAGTGTCACCCGGAAGCGACAGGACGGAGGACGGACTCACCACTCCCCCACGCGACGGGAGGGACACGGACGAGCCGGAGCGGATGAGGTCGCGGGGAAACAGGTCCTCAAAAAAGAGGGCATCGCGGGACTCGACGATGCAGTGTCGGGATGGGTCCCAGAAGCGCCAGGCCTTGGACTGACGAGACACGCCGAGAAAGGTGCAGGGGCGTCCGCGGGGGGCGAGCTTGCCACCCTGCTGTGGGGCGGGCAGCCACACAACGGCTACGCAGCCCCAGACGCGAGCCGGGCGGAGGTCAGCACTCCGACCGCATCAGTGCTGATAGGGCGTGGACTGGCGGGGAAGGGGACCGTGGGGAACCCGGTTCCAGACCTAGGTCATGTAGGCCATGGCCTCAAAGTAGAAGCCATCGGAGAGACCGGACTCGACCCGCATGGTGCGGACGGCGTCGGCCATGGTACGGTTCCACCGCTCGGAGACGCCATTCTGGGCGGGTGTGTAGGGCACAGACGTCTCATGGCGGATACCGCGGGAGGCGAGAAAGGTCGTGGCCTCACCCAGGTACTTGCCACCTCGATCGGAGCGAAAGCGGCAAAGGGGGCGGCCACACTCGTGCTCCGCGAGGACAAGCCAGTCCTGAATGGTTCGGGCGACATCGCTCTTCTGCCGAAGTCAGAAGACCCAACGGTAGCGAGAGTGGTCGTCCGTCAGAGTGAGGACATAGCGGCCATGCTCACCGAAGGACTCGGTGGGGAGAGGGCCCATGACGTCCGAGTGGACAAGGTCAAGGGGGGCGGACGCCCGGGAGGAAGATAGGGGGTACGTGGACCGGTGCATCTTCCCCAAAGCGCAGTCAATGCACTCAGTGGGGCACGGGAGAGGGAATGTCTCCGGATTAAGGCCCTTGGCCGGCTGGGTGCAGAGCATGCTTTCTACTGCGGCAGAGTGGACGTGGCAAAGGCGGCGGTGCAAGAGGCGGGTGTGCTGAGGAGAAAGCGTGCTGGTAACGAACGCATGACCGGTCGCAGCCGACGGGGAGGAGACGGGAGGGGAGGAAGAGAGGCGGGGAACGTGCCACAAGTTGCCACAGGCGGTGGCGTGCAGTACGACAAGACCCGACGGACGCAACGACACAGTGCCGACACCACGTGAGTGCACAACGTCCATGCTCATGCGGTCAANGCAGTCACGGACAGGAGGCTGAGCTCGAGACCAGGGACGAAGAGAACATCGGTCAGAAAGACATCACCGGCCGGACCACGGAAACGAACGACGCCTACCCCACGGACAGGCAACACCTGTCCGGAGCCCGTCCGGACACCGGAGACATCGCCGACGGGACCGAGCATACTGAAGGCCTCGCGAGAGGCCGTCATGTGATGCGTGGCCCCGGAGTCGATGATCCAGGTCTCAGTAGGGTCCTGGACAGGGGTCGCCAGATCAGTCACAGTCACATGGCAGCAAGCGAGGGACGCGGACACGGTGGAAGGAGGCGCAAAACGAGTCTGCCAGTCGTCAAGCCATGCAATGTCATCAAGGAGTGGGGTGGATGAGATCACGGGAGACGACGAGACATACGAGGAAACCGGACACGACCGCAGCTCAGTCTCAGTCATGCAGGGATGGGCCGGAGGGCAGGAGGTGACGCAACTCGCACTTCCCTGGGGAGGAGGACGAGGGAGGCCAAGCTGGAGCGCGATGAACTGCTCCAGCTGACGCTCTTGGGATGACGGCCCAGGAGTGTAGACGGAATGCGGAGTGACGGCGCTGGAACCCGGGTAGTAGGGGGAACGAGCCGGCAAAGGAAGCGAAGGTGCCAACGGCTGAGGGTAGTACTGCTGCGGGTAGTACTGCTGCGGCGCGGGTGTCTGCAGGACAGGCGGAGCTGTCGGAGTGGCAGAGGTGCTGGACGAGGTCGGAGTGGTAGGACCAGCAGCAGCGACGGCGGCAGAGGCGAGGCGGCGCTCCCGCTGGCATCGCATGGTGGCGATGACGCGGGCCTCGTCCGTCAGGAGAGGGCACGTGTACCACTCGTGCCGAGGCTGGCCACAGTTGTGGCAGACCGAGCCACTACCGCTGGAACCCGTCGATGACTGCTGCTGCTGCTGTTGCGATGGAACCTTGCCCTTCTTGTTCCGGCATTTCTTCGTCTTCCTTGAGGGTGATGGGGTAGCTGCGACAGGGGAGGCAACGGCCACGGAGGCAACGGCAGGGGCGGCGACAGCAGGGGATGCAAGGGCCTCCGCGCGATGGAGCTGGGACTCCTGGCGAGCTTCCTCAATGCGGAGAAAGAGCTCATATGCCCAGGGCATGAGAGTGCCCTGGGCCTCCATGGTGGTGAGTACGTCCTGAGGGTAGTGGACGAAGACGTCCGCGTATGCGCTGGTGGCGCCGCGCTTGATGGTGAGGAGCGCGGACAGAGGGGGCGGAGCCAATTTGCCGAGTCAACGGAGGATGTCCTCCGCCCGCTGCCAGTAGGCAGTGACCGTCTCGGCCTCCCCCATGTGCAGGGAGTTGAACTCCCGGAGCAGACGGCTGATCTCAGCGTCGCTGGACAGGCGATGGGGTCTGGTGAGGACGTGCCATGCGGCTGCCGGGTCTGGGATGTCACCAGCGGTGAAGTCGCCGAGGAAGGGCTCCAGGGCAAGGCGGGAAGCTGGAGGGGCGACTGGNGGAAGCTGAGCTCCCAGCTCCGGAACTGCTCGCCGGCCTGAAGCGGCGGCGGCGGTGTCTCAAAGTCCTTCTGCCTACGGCCGGCACCCAGAGTGGGGCCAAGGACGGAGGTCACTGTTTGCCGTTGGCGCTGAGTCTGCTGCTGTGCTAGGTAGTACGTGGCGGCGGATACAGCGGGGCTAGCGTGCCCTGGAGGGATGAACGACGGCAGCGCGCTGGTGTCGGTTTGGGAGGCGACTGGCTGTAGCGCCGCAAGCTGCAGTGTCAAGGCGGCGAGTTGTTGCTGAAGAGCAACAAGTGGGTCAGGGGCCCCGCCAACGTTACCAGTGGGCTGCTGCTGCTGCTGCTGCTGTAGGGGCGGTGGCTGCTGCTACTGCAGCAGCGGTGGCTGCTGCTGTATGGGCAGCGGCTGTTGCTGCTGCAGCGGCGGCGGTTGCTGCTGCTGCAATGGCGGCGGCTGCTGCTGCTGAGGCGGCGGCGGCTGCTGGTGCTGCTGATTCGGCTGCTGCTGGTGTGGCGGCGGCAGCTGCTGTTGCCGTGGCGGCAGCGGTTGCTCCTGCTGTGGCGGCGGCGGCAGCTGCTGCTCCTGCGGCAGCGGCGGCTTCTGCTGCTGCAACGGCGACGGGTGCTGCTGCTGCTGCTACTGTTGCAGCAATCGTTGCAAGAAAGGAGGGGTAGGGGTCCCCCCATCAGAGGAGGACCCCTCCTCGCCGGGACTACCAGCCATGATTTAGTGTCCCTTGTTTTTTCTTTGTCTTTGTGTTGCTGATGTCAGCAGGAGGTTGGGGAGTGGGGAGTCTACCCACCCATTTGGCCTTCCCCCTTTCCCCTTTTCACCCTCTTCTCTTTTTTTTGTGTGTTGATGACGTTAGTAGTGACGTGAGCAGAGGGGTCCTGACATCAGCAGCGGTGAATGTTGGGGCCGCCGCTGCTGCTGTTGGTGTTGATGCTGCTACAGCCGCTGCTGCTGCTGCTACTGCTGCTCCTGTTGCAGCTGCTGCTGCTGTTGCTGCTGCTGCTGCTGCTGCTGTTGCTGCAGTTGCTGCTGCTGCTGCTGTTGTTGCTGCAGTTGCTGCAGCTGCTGCTGCTGTTGCTTTTGCTGCTGCAGTTGCAGCTGCAGCTGCTGGTGCTGCGAGCTACAGCAGCTGCTGTGGCTGCTGCAGCTCGCTGCTGTGGCTGCTGCAGCTCGCTGCTGCTGTTGAGCGCTGCTGCAGCTGCTGCATGCTGCAGCAGCTGCTCGCTGCAGCTGCAGGCTGCTGTAGCGAGCTGCGGGGTTGGGGATTTTTTTTGTTGCCTTTTTTTTTTCCTCTTGTCACAGCGGGCAGCAACCCACTGTCTGCTGCGAGCAGCGGGCTGCTGCTCGCCTGGCAGCAGCGGGCTGCTGCTCGCTGCTCGCTCGCTACGAGCAGCGAGCAGCAGCAGCCGCGGTTGGCAGCTGCCAGCTGCTGCTCGCTGATGCTGCTGCTACAGTTGGCGGCTGCTGCAGCTCGCTGCAGTAGCTGCTGCAGCCCGCTGCTGCTACTGCACGCCGCTGCAACTGCTGCGTGCTGCGGGTGCTGCCTGCTGCCACTACGGGCTGCTGCTGCGGGCTGCTGCTGCTGCTGCACGCTGCTCCTGCTGCTACGTGTTGTTGCTGCTGTTGCGAGCTGCTGCTAGTGCGGGCTGCTGCTGCTGCTGCTGCTGCTACTGCTGTTGCGAGCTGCTACTGCTGCGGGCTGCTGCGAGCTGCTGCTTCTGCCTGCTGCTGCTGGTGGTGCCAGTCACTGCACCTGGGTGACGTTGCCGCTTGCGTCGTCGCCCACAGACGTCAGACGCCGCCTGCCGCTCACCTCCTCGCGTCGCGCGTGGGGGTCAGTGCTGTCGAAAAAAATTTGACAGCATTTCCCCTGGCCCAGTGGCCCTGGGAAAAAATCTGACGCCGCCACCAGGAGGGTCAATGCTGTCGGAAAAAATCCGGCAGCATTTCCCCTGCACTGGCGCGTATTGGGGTCCGCCGGCGTTGTCTGGCACCTGTTCGCCAGTCTTCTGCTGTTGTTGCTACGCTCTGGCTCTGATACCAAAATGGAAAATCTATGCAGCAGGTTAGGGCAGCAGCGTTGTTGATGCAGCGTGCGGGCTTCCACGCTCGTTGCTTAAGTCAGCTGCCCCCTCAGTCTGCTGCTCTAGAGTCGAAGTCTGGAAGCTCTGGGTTTGTTACTCAGAAACGCGCGCGCCAGAGTTAGCGCCAGAAAGCAGCTGAAAACTGAAAGTAACTGATTAGGAATGAAGAATNCACCTGTTCGCCAGTCTTCTGCTGTTGTTGCTACGCTCTGGCTCTGATACCAAAATGGAAAATCTATGCAGCAGGTTAGGGCAGCAGCGTTGTTGATGCAGCGTGCGGGCTTCCACGCTCGTTGCTTAAGTCAGCTGCCCCCTCAGTCTGCTGCTCTAGAGTCGAAGTCTGGAAGCTCTGGGTTTGTTACTCAGAAACGCGCGCGCCAGAGTTAGCGCCAGAAAGCAGCTGAAAACTGAAAGTAACTGATTAGGAATGAAGAATAAACAAAAATGGGAGAACCCTCCAAGTTCTAGGCCCCCCCACTAGTGTAGAAGTTGTTAATCAACTAACCAGCCAATCAGAAAATAGCTGTAGACCTATTTTCTGGCAGGCAGGGTTTTCTCGGTGAGCCCTGCCAGACGCCCGAAAGCCCAAAACCCGGGCATCGTCCGTTTTGCCTGAAAACAGGACCATACTATAATACCGACGCTGCGAACGCAGTCGTGCGGTCAGAATCATCTAGAAAAATAGTAGCAAAGAGTTATGGCTGCCCGAACTCAGGCAGTGCCTACGCTGGTCTGTGATGCCGAACAGGACCATGCAGCACGCAACACGGACCCTAGGCAGAGCATGACGACGCAGACGCGACGGGACGCGCTTGACGCATGCAGACAGCACTTTGCGGTGGCGGTGACCGCCGGCGGCACGACTGCCGAGGAGGCCTGCCGATGGAGCTGAGCACGTCGCTGGAGAGAGGAGGCTCCAGCGAACTGCGAGTAGACCTCCGCGTGCGTCGGCTCCACCGGATGACACTCCGTCAGCGTCGAGTCTCGCCGTCAGTCATCTACACGCCGATGTACACATGAGGGATGCGCAAAAACCAACACTTATGACTGGACACTGTTGGCCCAGAGTCTCCCCTCGTACTGTCGCACATGGACAACACATAGTGTCCACTTGACTTGTCATGAAAGGGGCAGAATCTTCTATTGCTGGAAATTTGACAAACTTCTATGAATCTTCCAAGGCCTGTCGTGCATTAGCCAACACAATCCTAGTCAGTCGGTGTAAGTCGTAGCATGCATGGACAGCCCGCACATAGTGCATGGGCTCAACTAGGAGATACGAGCTTCATTTTCGAAGAGAGGGCACTTGGTAGCAACACGGGGTGAATAGGTGACGTGGGCACTGAGAAATTGCTCGGAAGCTTCTTAACTTTGCTGCTGACGTGGCGACACTCTTCAATCAGTTGATGCAAGAAAACAAGTGCAAGAAACAGCAAGGGTCGGGCTAGGGAGACGAAGCTCCAAAAGCTTAGTAATGCGGAGAGGAATGACAACTGACAAGTACACACCATAAATACCTGCCGCGGCGCACGATAGGTGATGCACGCAGCAATGTCAGTTTGTCCTAAAACCGGCCCAAAACCACTGTTTTGGCCGTAACTATGCGCACAGGTATCCAAACGCAACATCGTCTGAACCTAGAGCTACAAAATCTTGAGCCAGACGTTACAACTAGTCACACGCACAGGTCCAGTATCGAATAGTGGACAGACAATTCAAATCATGCAAATCATAATCAGAAGCCAGTCCAGCGAGAGAACTCTAACGACTACAGAAAAACTGCAGAGCATCCCAGCAAGCACCCGGGACGTCATGATAGTTGTCTAGCAGTTGCTGGTGGGTGGAGCCACCACCCGTCGGTGCTCCGGCGCCAGCTGGGTCCGCATCAGGGATCTGCACGAGCATGGACATAGTCGAGTGGTCATAGTAAGCTGCACAAACAGACGGGGATGACTCACATCACAACACTCCCCCATGACCCGATGGTACGCATGTCCATGCACGTGCAGAATCGACACAGGTGCGCAACAAGATGCTCAACAGCCCATGCTCACACACCCCACTCTCAACCACTCTCAGGCAAGGGACGAAGCCTGACAGAATGAATGGCCACCGTGAAATTTCCGTGGGCAAGTGCCTTGCTCAAGTAGTTAGCCCGCTGCATGTCCATGCCGACCCAGATGACGGAGATCACCTGTCGCTCCAAAAGATCACGGAAAAAGTGATGCTCAACAGCAATGTGCTTCGTGCGTGTATGAAGCACACCAGATTTCTCTGCAATCGCAAGAGCACTTTGGTTGTGACAACGCAGAACGACGTAAGGCACAGACTGACGCAACACATGAAAACAAACGCTGCAACCACATCGCCTCAGCAGCCCGAGCCCCAAGAGCAATATACTCAGCTTCTAATGAGCTACGTGAAATACAACCCTGCTTGCCGCTGTGCCACGACACACCGGTGCCACCCAGTAGGAACACGTAGCCTGTCCGATGACTCCACGCCTTGTCATTGTCTGTGTAGCCGTCAACTACCACCGCACACTATCGTCGAAAGCAGAGGCCGAGGTACGGTGTGGAGACTACGTACAGCACCACTCGCACAGCCCCGTGAAGGGCTCTCATCTGAGGACACTGTGAAAACTGTGCAATGAGGTTGACGGCAAAGGCAATGTCGGGCCGTGTGGTAGTGGCCAAGTACATCAAAGAGCCTATCAAGCGCAAGTACAGGGTCACGTCCACTATCTCCCCCAGCTGTGCTAGATCATCCAGCTTCAGAGCATCCTGCCCGTCGGGTGTGATGGAGGTGGAGGCTGTAAGAACTTCACCAAGGAGGTCAGCAAACCACTCCCCCACAATGCTTGAGTAACGTACCTGATGCAACAAGAGTGTCAACTGCTCACGATCACGCGCGATCTCCATCGAGAGAAACATAGCTGTAGGACAAAGGTCCATCTTGTAGGCAGCCTGAAGGACTACCTTGGCCTCCTTCACGGCCTCCACAGAAGGAGGCACAATCAAGAGGATGTTCACGTAGACAAGGATGGTGGTGAAGCTCTGAGCTCTTGTGACTCCGCATGTAACACGAACGTGTCACTATGCCGATGATATCCAAGTTCAAGCACCTGGGTGACTGTCTCAAGCCGTACAAGGCCTTACGCAAGCGCCAAATCTTGTCACGACCTCGAATCCAGGTGGCTAGACAATGTTTATATCCTACTCTAAGGTGCCATGGAGGAAAGCGTTGTTCACAGCACGAGCGGTGGTCATGCAGCCAACATGTACGAGGGTGTCAGTGAAATCTATACGCTCAACCACCGCGAACCCCTTGGCCATCAAGCGTGCCTTGTAGCGATCCAGTATGCCAATAGGCTTCACCTTCTCGCGAAAGACCCACTTGGCATGTACAGCCTTCCGCCCAAGCGGGGGGTCAACAAGCTCATAGACACCGTGCTCACGGATGGCTCTCAGCTCATCCTCACAAGCAGCACATCACAAGTCTGCATCCTAAGCTGAGAGTGCCTCTTTCAACGTGCCTGGTTCAGGCGTCCTCAAGGTAGAGCTCCGTATGACTGAGACACACGCCACCGGACTCAATCTGACCACAACAATGTCGGTTGCGGCATCGCAAGCGACCGAGAAATCTCGAGCGACCAACTAGTGGCCGACAAGACATGCTGGACGCACCTCAATGTAGTATGCTTGGACACACAAGCCAAGGGCCTTCGTCCTAGGCTCGCCACCCTGAACACTATGAATCGGACGTACAGGCACTGAGTCAGCGGTCCGTTGAGCCTGGAGGCTAGTGGTCGGAGACGACCACCGGGTTCGCGGGAGTAGCCCGATGCTGAGGCGCTCACCGCAGGCTGCAAAGAAGGTTGTTGGACCATAGCCACAGGGGAAATAGGTGCATGCACGGGAGTGGGTGTGGCAGAGGGAACTGACACTGGCACGGGATCAGGTGTGGCAGAGGGGAATGACGCTCGTACGGGATCAGGTATGCCAGAGAGGATCAACACTGGCAAGGGATTGGGTGTGTCAGAGGGGACCAACAGAGGCTTGAGATCACGCGTGCCAGAGGGGTCTTGCATTGGCACGAGATCAGGGGGGACTGACCTTGGCATGTGATCAGGTGTGCAAGAGGGGTCTAACACTGGCATGGGATCAGGTGTGTCAGATTGGACTGATGAGGCTACTGGATCCATAGCCACGATGGCCGAATCATCATTAGCTAGAGACCGGACCGCATTTGAGGAGGCCCGGATGGACCCTTCCGCAGGACTAGACTCCCCCATCTGCCGGGAGGCCACACAAGTAGGAACATGGTCGGCAGCCAGCGACAGAATGTTGGACAAGTTGCGGTAGGTGAGAGCCCCAACGAAGTGAGCATCTCGAAACTCGACAATGCGATGGCGAGCAAGGTCCAAAACGTGCCAGGCCTTTGACCGTGGGGAGATGCCAAGAAAGGTACACATGCGTCCTCGAGGTGAGACCTTAGACCTCTGCTGGTCCTCAGTGTACCAGACATAGCAACCGACCCCAAAACGCAGGCGAGACGGAGATCAGCACGAAGGCTGAACCACAACTCGTACAACATGAAATGGTCTGGAAGCAGACCATGCGGCAAGCGATTCCAGACCCACGTCATGTAGGAGCAACCCTCAAAGGAAAAGGACTCCGGAAGACCGCACTCAGACCGCATAGCACAAACCGCATCCTCCATGGTACGGTTCCAGCGCTCAGATACATTTTTTTGCGGTGGTGTAGCAAAGGCGGAGAGCTCATGAAAAATATTGTGCTCAGCAAAGTAGGCATCCATCTCGCCTAAGAACTTGCCACTACAATCCAAGCAGAACGTGTGGAGGGTGTGACGAGACTAGCACTCAGCCATCACAAGCCACAGGTGGACCTCCAGCGTGGCATCGCTCTCATGGCACAGGCTGTAGATCCACCGCATCCTGGTGAAGGCATCAAACAGGGTGAGAACATATCGACCCTGATCACAGAAGGACTCCATTGAGAGAGGACCGAGAAGGTCCGAGTGGACCAACTCGAGTGGGCGTAGTGCCCGGGAGGAGGAGTCAAGGTAAGAGCAGTGATGTATCTTTCCCTGGACACAAAAAATACAATCGGTCTTGGGCGGCTTCTCAAAGGAAGCCACATCAAGACCAGGAACTGGATGAGTTTGAATGAGCTTGGACACTGTGTCTGAACTCACATGCCAGAGGCGACGATGTAACAAGCACAGGTGCTTAGGAGAGAGAACACAAGTGAAAAACACACACACAGACGAGAGAGGGGGAGAAAAACAGAGGGAATGCAACAAGACTCATGACAGAGGTCATCAACATCGGAGGCACGAAGCACGATGGCATGTGTATCATGAGAAATAACTGTGGCAGAGTCAGTAAAGTGCTCAATAGTGGGATCCATCCTGCTGAACGCAAAAATAGAGAGCAGGCTAAGCTCAAGAGCAAGGACAAAGAGCACATTGGAAATGTACAAGGGGCCAGATGGACCATCAACTCGCACACCCCATCTCCCTGCATAGGCAATGTCTGACCAGACCCTATGAGAACGAACCGAACGGACACAATGGGGCCGAGCACAACGAAGTCACTACGAAGACAGGTCATGTGATGGCTGGCACCAGAGTCAATGATCCACATTCCACTCGGCTCACGACCAGTCAACGACACTAAGCAACATGCTACACAAAACTCTGCCTCTGTTGGATGCGTAGCAGAGGACTCGGGACAAGGACGAACAACACGGATCTATGACTCGTCAAGCCCGTCAGTACCGCCAGGTCCATCCTCATCGCATGCCAACTTAGCTCCACCACAAGCATCATCACGGGCAACAGACACAGTAAGACAAGCCATCTTGGGACCACTCGGCTGTGATAACACACTTACACCTCCCTGAATACAAAGTGCCAGCAGCTGACAAAGCTCCACAATCGTGCGATCCCGTGGGTCCATATCACCATTGCCCACTGGTGAAACGGATGCGTCTGCTGCAATCGTAGTCGCGACGTGCCCCATCCGTGTGCCACTCGAGAAAACTCGCTGCATGTAAGCCGTTTGAAGGCCGCGCATGATCTGAGTCAGCCAAGTTGCTACTCACACTCTGTGAAGCGGTAGCGCCTCCATAGCTATAGTAGTGGACAGAACGTCCACTACCAGTACTCACCGGCCGCTATTGCTGCAACTGCTGGTGGAATCCCTTCGTGCGTCGCTTATTCCCCTTCTTCTCCTGTGTGACCACTACAACATCCTGAGTGTGGCCGCTTGGGGTAGAGGAGGAGGAGGAGGAGGAAGCGGTAGAGGTGGAACTGGTGAACTGGGACAGAGGCGTAGGAGGCATCGCAGTCACTCCTGTAACAAGTGGACTCTACTGATGGGTGATGGCAGCCTCATGAGCCGATGTGGCCTGGAGGAAGTTGCGATGGGTCCAAGGAAGCAGCTGTAGTGGCCCCAAAAACTCTTAAAGAGCCGTACAGTTGAAGCCCGTAATGAGCTTCACGTGGTCCAAGTGTGCCTCCATCTTGGTGGTGCCGAGTGCCCACAACTGCGTCCCGCCACCGGTCCCAAGCCGCGTGTAAAGGCACATCGTGTGCCTCCAGTAGTCAGATGCAAGCTCCGTAGGACCCTGATGGAGGGAGTGAGACTCACGTATTCGGTCCGCCCTCGTGGCATGGGTCTTCGCAGCAAGTAGTGTCAAGGCCAGCTCCCAGCCCTGCCGCGGATCTACTCCAGTCCCGGTGCCAGTCTCACCAAAGAAGGGGTGGAAGTCGACCAAGTCTTTTGCACCATGGCGTAGAGAGGATCGCATATCGTTCTCGCTGCTGAATGGACCTTGTGAGTGTCGCGGGTCTAGCATTGGTTGTGGTAGTAAGGCAAGACGCCCTAAGAATTGGTCCACACCTGAATCAAGGTCTCCCAACAATCGAAGCCCTCGTCGGTATTGTAACGGGGTGGAGATGTCTCAAAGTCCTTTGGTCACCATTCCCTAGGGAGGGCAACGTCAGGCTTGGGAGATGGTGGGTGGGGTATAAGAAGACCACCAGTGAGAAAAACGCCACCAAAAGTGAATGCTCCTGAACGACATGGCTGATCTCAACGGAAAGAAGGTGGCGGAGTAAGAGGATCTGATTCCAGACGTAGCTCACGAATGCGCTCGTCAAGGACGTGAATCTCGTCCTCACATGTGTTATCCTCTATCTCCAGGTGTCAACCTGTGATGAGGGGTGCTGAGACAACGGTGATATGTAGGACGTAGACTACTGAATGGATGGTCCAACTCCAACAGACCCTCTTGGTGGCTGCTGTGAGGCCCCTAAACAACCCCATAGTAACTAAGAAATCTCCTGCAAAACTTCACTCTGCCGCTGCTCCTGTCGGCGCATCTCATCCTGCATTCGACGAAGCTCGTCAATAGTGAGTGAGTGCGACCTTAATCTCATGATGCCCAAAGACGAGGAAGAGGAGAGGTCTCCTAGCCCTTTGCCATTGTCCCGCACTTGCGCCATCGTAGTGCTTACTATGGGGCCGAACATCAAATATACTTCGATCAAGGAACTGGAAGCATTTCTCAAGGAGTTGAAACGTTGAGAAAAATGACGATCTGACCTCAAAATTGCTGATGTCAGCATAGCCGATGATGACTTCAGCATTTTTTACGCTTGCAAAACAAATATAGCGTTTTTACGCTGGCGTATTTTACGCCAACTTTTTTTCTTTGAGTCATGCGGACTCCGCGTGACCAGTGGGGATGATCGCATTGTCCCCTTCTCGAGGCTGCGCAAGGGCTACGGAGGCCTATGCACGCCTGCATAGTGTAGTGCAGCTTCTTTGCAACTGCATTGCAGTGCTACGTAGAAACACTGTTGTGCAGCAGTAGTGCTGCGCAAGCTCGTTGCTGCTATTGCGGCGGGTATGCTACCCTTGCGGCCGCCACAACTACTATCACACTGTTGTAGCCACTGTCGCTGCTTCAGTGCTGCTGTTGTTTCTACTGTTGCTGCTGTTGCTGTAGTAGCTGTGATGCAGCTGCTACACTACTGTTGCTTCTGCTGTTGTTGTTGCTGCTCGCGGCAGCTGATGCCACCGCTATTTCAAACTGTTGCCGTCGCTCCGCGCTGCCACCGCTCGCAACCGTTGCCGCAAGCTGCTGTTGCGAGCTGCTTCTCCTTTTCTTTATGTACTAACTGGTACCCAGACGTTGTTGTAGTTGCCACCCGATGCGGCTACTGCTGGTCGGCATGGCTGCTGGAGCTTGTCCCTACTACAGCTCCTCTTGTTCTGGTGGTGGCGATTGCGTGGTAACGTCGTTGCTCCTAACGTCGGCTACAACGAGTCCAAGGATACGGCGGCGGTGGTCTCTAACTACTGCTACCGGTGTTGCACCTCTGTGGCGTAGCTCAGTGAGAGGGGCCTCGCTACTCTGATACCAAGAGAAATTGCTATGAAGCTTCCTAACCTTGTTACTGCTGATGTGGCCACGTTGTCCTGTCAGCTGGCGTACTAGCAAGTAACCAGGTGCAAGAAACAACAAGGGTCAGGCTAGGGAGACGCGCAAAATCTCATAAGCTCCAATAGCTTAGAAATGCAGAGAGGAATGATAAGTGACAAGTACACAGCATAAATGCATGCCGCAGATCACGGCGGGTGACGCACGCGGGAGTGTCAGTTTGTCCTAAAACCGGCCCAAAACCACTGTTTTGGCGAAAACTCTGCGCACAGGTATCCAAACGCAACACCGTCTGAACCTAGGGATGCAAAATCTCAAGATGACTGGTCATACACACAGGTCCAGCATCGATCGGTAGACAGACAGTGCAAAACATGAAAATTGGGCTCAGAAGTCAGTCCACCGAGAAAACTCTAACGACTGCAGAAAAACTGCAGAGCATCCCAGCAAGCACCCGGGACGTCGTGGCAGCTGTTGGTGGATAGAGCCACCACCTTTCAGTGCTCCGGCACCAGCTGGATCTGCATTAGGGATGTGCACGAGCATGGACACGGCCGAGTGGTCACAGTAAGCTATACAAACAGACGGGGACGATTTACATGACATCACGCGCAAAGCGGATGGCACGTGCAGCAGGTCAGTTTGTCCTAAATTAGCCTTGAACCACATTTGTTTGTGTAACTCTGTGTGCATGTGTCAGAACTGTTGATGTATCATTCACAGTGACCCTTTGTTGCCACTGGTCGCCACTCACTCATTAGGATGCCAGGATGTGCTCATTAGACTTTTCTTGGTGACTTGCTTTTCGGGACCATTTTCTAAGTGGTGCTATCCTTGCTATTTAAGGTTTGTGCTTCTGCACCCAATAACGCACTACCACAATTATTCCGGAGTGTTTATATGAACGTGCTTTTCTTTCGGGATAGTTCAAAGTAACGGGACTGAGTTTTGAACCATTCTGGAAGTGCCCTCCTGGTGTTAAGGCCCAGTACAATTCGAAACGAGCCAGCCATGTCACGTCCTCACGCGTGAGAAACTCCTGGCTAGGGGCTGGCTGTTCGTGCGACAGAATTTGTGTGCTCAAACTCAAGCGGGCTAAATGACGGTCGCCCTCGCGTGGACGTTATCGACGTCCACGCGACAGCTGCGCTTTGTTGGGAAGTTGCCCTCACTTGATGCCGCGGCCGAGAACATTTTTTAGTGAAGTTTTCGTGGTTGTCGAGCCTCCTCACGAGGCTTTCCCGAGGTCTGGCCTGAAAGAAACGGCTTCGACGCAAAAAAATGTTTTGCCGCTTTTGTGGCGTGTTGTGGGGTGAGGTCCGGCAATGAGGCGCACAGAATTTTGTGATGAAACCGACGAAAAGGGCAGTCTTTTTAAGGCTATGAAGTGGGGCTTTTTCTAGGATTTTGTTTGTGCCGTTAAAAATTGCTTTCATTCGCTGGCTACTAGGATCGTCGGATCTTCACTCGATTCACGTTTTCGTATTTCTATGCTCAATTCGCTTTGTCCCACATCCGACTGGACAGGGTACTCGAATGCATCCGGCGCCGAAGTACTGATCCGTCACTTTCCCCCGGCAGGGAACAGACAGTGGCATGGAGCCACCAACCTACGATCCTCGGGCCTGTTGCGCTGGAAAAAAACAGACTGACGTGGACACGAAATTGCGGGAAGGACGCCCAAAAAGGTGGCAAAAACCGTTTATCTACAATACCGGGACTACAGGCCACAAAACCGCGCAATTCAGGTTTAACACATCCTACAAAAAAAAAGGGGGTTCCCAAACAGGGCACGAGCGATGGTCAAGGACTGTTGCTCTCTTGGCCGTCGGGAAATTTTTGAACTAAACTGCAAAGGGGAATTTCCCCGCTATAATTCGAAGCCAAGACAGGGCCAATGAGCAACCGTTACAGAAGTTCCCATGAGGAGAAAATTTCCGGGTTTGGAAATTAGCAAAATTTATTTCCTACTGAATAATTGCGGTATTATGATACTCCTTTGCGTTTTTCGGTCGGACAGCCGAGCAGCTCGTACGACTGCCGAGTTCTAGCGAACTTTTTTTTTGGGAGTTTGTAGCTAGGTTCAATTTTCCACATGTTTGTTGGACTCGCCTGCTTCCACGTGCGCTTTTGGGAGAGTGTATATCCCCACTATTTTGTTGTTCTTTTACTTACCTCTTACGCACATTCAAGGATATCTTTGTCGTCTCTCTACCGTTTCAAGCACCATCTGTGATGTTGTGTTCTTTCCAGTGTACCCTCTCACACAATTTTCTGGGTTTCTTGTTCCCTCATAATGTTAAAGTTGTAGAGAGACTACGCCTCTAGACAACACCATACACACTAGTACTGAAGACATCCGGCATCGGTTGGGCTGAGTTGAAGGGGCGTACAGGTCCTGGCAATGTGGACACCCTCAGCTGAGTGCTCATGTCACGCAGTCGTATAGCAGAACCGGAGGCAAGACGTTGCCAAAAACAATTGGCGGCTACTCTCGTCGATGTTGCCTTCTTGGTGGTGACGTGAAACAAAG
Source organism: Penium margaritaceum (assembly GCA_023375785.1). NCBI lineage: Eukaryota > Viridiplantae > Streptophyta > Zygnematophyceae > Desmidiales > Peniaceae > Penium > Penium margaritaceum. Next base: position 51,182 of record SZWC01013270.1, on the reverse strand, counting down.
TCGATGGTTCAGGTTGCCACAAGAACAACAGTCACAGCTTCGCTCGGCCATGGTGTCGGCAACAACAACAACTACAGTTGCACTTGCTCTACTTGGTAGCAGCAAGAGCGGCCAATCTCTCCATAGCAACAGCAGCTATGGCAGCCGCAGCATCTGCATTATTCGGCTCTTGTAGTAGCAACAACTGCTACTAGCAGCTCATGGCGGCCAGCCACAGCTGCAGACTCAGCGCGAAGCTTGTTGCAGCACACAATACCAGTAGTTGTCATTGTTATACACAGCAGTCATCGCTGTTGCAGGAAGGAGCAGCAGTAGCATTTGTAGGTTGTAGCAACACAGTAGTAGAAATAGAAACATTGTTGCGCTAGTCTGGACAAGACCGTTTTCTGCCGCCTCACGCACCTGAACTGAAGTATGTGGCCTCCTGTGTGTAGACTAAATGCCTGAGCAATGCTTGCTGCTCAACAGTGAGAGGGAAAACTTGCATTCCAGACTTAGCGTGAGAACTGCAGGTGACAGTGAGAAATAACTGAGATAACAGCAAGAATAGAGTTTGGTTAGAGACCCCTCCCACACTAACCTAGGCCCTTACCTGTATGAGGCTTGTTGCTCATTCCACCAACCAATCGACAAAATGAACCATCTTCTGGCCTGTGGGGTTTTCTTGGTGAGCCCTGCAAGAGGACAAACAGCACCACACCTGGGTGTCGCACGTTTTTCCAAAAGTTGGACCATACCAGAACATGCACGAAGCGAACGCAGTCATGCGGTCAAAATCAGTTAGAAACTTTACAGACCAAGGTCATTGGTGGTTGAACCTCGGCAAACTCTATGCTACTCAGTGCTGCCACCTATGACTGTCGATGACATGAGTGACAGTGGCTGCTGCTGATGGAGCTAGACACACACTGCTAGTATGTAGGAGACTCCACACAAGGAAACAGAAGCCACGCCTCTCACAACGATGTGGCATCACATCCATCGCTTAGCGTCTGCCATTATCAACATCCGCCAAGTCAGTCGTCTGGACGAGCATGTACACCAGCCAAGAGGTCACAGCACAGATCAGTGAGACTGTTCACATGCAAATCAAAACACTCCCCCATGACCCCCTAGCACTAGTGTATTTACACGTGCAGAGGTCATCCATCGGCAGTGCACAACAAAAGTCACGCTATCCCATGCTCTCATGCCCCCATAGTCCAGCAAGTTCACACATGTGTGAGGATGAACACACGAACAGTGAGGACATACATGAGGCAGCACAAGGTAAAGGAACTCATGACACCCCAGCACTAGTGTATATAGATACAAGACAGTACACAAACTGATGTAGACCAACCAAATTAACAGCCTTTTTGAACGATTCATGCTTGATAGCCTTGGCCAAGAAGTCAGCCAGCTATTGCACGGTCTCGACCCTCATAATCCGGAGGCTGTCCTCATGTAACAAAGTGTGCACGAAGTGATACTCAACATTGATGTGTTTTTTACGTGTGTGATGAATTCCATCATTGTCTGCAATGGTGATGGCACTCTCATTTTCACAATGTAGTGTGATGGAAAAAATGCAGGCTGATAAAAGTCACACACCAGACGACGGAGCCACACACCCTCGCATGCACCAGTGTCCAATGCCACGTACTCTACCTTTAAAGTGCTGTGTACAATCCACCCTTTCTTGCCAGTACACCACGAGACAGCTATGCCACCAATAAGGAAGATCCATCTCTTACCATCTGCGCTCCCAGTCTAGCCACTATCCGTGTAGCCTTCGGTGACTACGGATAGCTAGTGGCAGAACGTCAATACAGGACATGGTTTGGAGACAACGTGTCGCACCACGTCAATCGTTGCATCTAGGTATGGCTGGTGCAGGGACTAAGATAACTGAGCCAGCAGGTTCACGACAAACCAGTCGCGTGATATTGGCGAGGAACATGAGTGACCCAATGACACAAAGAAAGCTAGTCATGTCCACACTCGCACCCAGTGTGTCAGCATCAGGAGCTTTTAGCTTGATCTGGCCATCTGGGTTTATGGGAGTGGATGCACTGGGTACAGTGGGCATGAGGTACGCAAAGCGCTCAGCCAATGTCTACACGTAGGTTGCCTAATGCACACAGAGAATTCCGTGGACACGGTTGGGATCCTTCACTCGTTGGACAGCGGCAAGATCAGGGGAGGCGATAAACAGATCGTCCACATAGATGAGTATGATAACAAGGGTGGTACCCACTGGGTTGAAGAAGAGAGTAGGATCTACAAAAGTGCGCATCAAGCCACCCTTTGAGAGGGTGCAATTGATCTCTGTGCTCCACCACTTGGAAGAGTATTTGATGCCATTGAGGGCTATTTTATTCGTCAGACACTAAGAGTGCTATCCTCCAAACCTGGGTGCTGGACCATGTCGAGCTCCTCCCCATCGAGCGCGCCATACAAGAAGGCATTGCTCACATCCACCTGTTGGAGCTTCTAGCTAAGTTGTGCGACCATGCTCAAGAGCGTGTGGCTGGTGGTGAAACGACCAACTGGCTCAGATTCCTGGTCGAGGTCTACTCCTGGTACCTGTGCAAAGCCTTTGGGAATTTTCCGGACTTTGTACTTGTCCGGGGTGCCATCCGGCTTCCAATTGCAATGGAAAACCCACTTAACCCCAATGGCTCATACATAGCATGCTCATCGATAGCAGCAAGTTCCTCCTTGCAAGAAGTGTCCCACTGGGCAACTTCAGGTATGGCCTTGGCCTCACTGAGGCTCTTGGCTGCCTGCATAGATAGCCTGGCTGTCAATAGATGAGCAATGCTAAGGCCCACTAGAGAGCACGACATCGAGACAGAGACAACATGTCGATGCTCTTAAGAGATTAGGGCAAAGCCCAATACCAAACTAGGATGAAGATCCACAATGAGAGGCATAGTTAATCGTCCCCATTTTATACACGCCACATTCAGTGTATTAGGTACGTAGATTTGGGTAATTTCCATGAAATTATCTTAAGGGTGAATCTTCCTATGCTCACATGGAAAACAATGGACATGTTACATGTGTCTTGGGAATTTCATGTCATAGTTTAACAACGGATGAAAAGAATACGACAGTGTGGGTGAAATGTACAATTGATGTACATATATCCTGAAACATTCCGTGTGGGCTCATTTGTAAATCGTATGTAGTATTAACTTCATGTCGAGCATATTTTTGCTATTACTTGATTGTGGTCCTATCCGCGACAAACTGCCGAACTCATCCCCCCCCCCCCTGAAACCCTCGATGGTATTCGATCATTTTACCTGGTGCGTGTATTGTATAGCAACTATTTCTATGCACTGGTGTATCTTGTACACTAGTGTCAGTTTTTACGTTTCCATGAGATACATGGACTCTATACACTTTACCAATACAACTTAACTTTTGGGAGAGGGGGGAGTCATCACAGGATCCAATGCCCCCCCTCCAAAAGGATAGAGTGTATTCGCGAAGTGTATCGGGGGGGTGTATTTCTTTTATGTGATGAGAAAAAAAAAAAGTGTACACTTGTGTATATCTGCTCTTCGACCGAGGATATATCACAATCAATGATCAACGATCAACGACTGTGGATGAAGAACGGCAACTAGTACAACCGATCCCGACCCCCCTCCCTCAGACCCGTCGCTCGAACCCCCCCCCCCCAAAGGCTAGAGTGTAATGGACGAGTGTAGCTGGTCAGTGTATCTTTATTCGTGCGATGGAAAAAATATATATACACTTGTGTATTCAAAGTCCATTGCTTTTTGACAGACCAGCGCCGCTGATCGTCGGTAATCGACGATCGGTGGTATCATGTACATTGATTTATTTTTTTTTTCCTGTCGATCACGTAGACCGGATACACTGACCAGATACATTTCGCTAACACACTCTTACCATTTTGGGGGGGGGGAGGGGAAGAGGTCATCCGGAGTCCAAGCTTGCCAACCCCCCCCCAGAAAGGTTGAGTGTATTAGCTAAGTGTATCTGGCCAGTGTTTAGATTTTGTGTGATAATGGGGAAAAAATCCACTACTGTATTCGCATTCGATCGCATCCACGAACACGACAAAACGGTCACCACGTAGTCTGGATTCTCAACCCCCTCCCTCCACGATGTCCGATTGTATGAGGACTATGTATCGGAGCGTGTATTGTGGTGACCATGTATTTTGTTCACGAATGTATTGCATATTATTTTAATATCTTACATGTCTATCACTAATCTTTTGATACACGCACCATATACATTCACCCAATACACTTTGATAATTTGGGGAGGGGGGGGGAGGGGGGGGCTTGGTGTCCGGCTGCCCCTTCCCAAAAGGTTAGAGTGTATCGGTGAAGTGTATCTGGTCAGTGTATCCAGATTATGTGGTTGAAGAAAAAAAACACAAATGTACTGGGAGATAATCTCTTGCTAAAACTCGCAGACCGTCGATGTAGGGTTATCAACAATCACGATAAAAAAAGCGGGGTTTTATAAATGGATACGATTAAATATTCTCGCATGCTCACCGCCGATTGTTGAAAATAAATGGTTGCGAGAGAGTTTTCCAGTAGTGAAACAAGACAACATCGGATTGGTCACTGTTCCCTCCTCCTCCCACCGTCATACTGTGTTTGAGGGAGAAAACGGGACGTGTATCGTGCGACGTACAAGATTATACACTTGTGTGCTTTTGCGAATGGTTTGAATGTAGGGTCCGAACCCCCTCCCAGGATAGAAGGGAACCTGCTGGGTCCCGCTACCGCGAGGCCCAGCAGGACCCCGGAAAAGCAAAGAAATAAAGTCCAAACCCCTCAAATGTAACTTCGGGAGGGTTCTGGAACGTTTACATTTTGGGTTCAGGAATAGGCACTGTCACACCTTGTAGTTCTAACACCTTTCATGTATAAGTACAAATGTACGTCGTTTACTGCGAACAGTAAGTGGAGCTGTGAAGCACTTTACCATGTATTTTATTATGTATTTTTTTTTGGCAAACCTTCTACAAATTGTATTGTCTTCAAGCATTCAAATACATTTGTATGTCAGTGAACAGATGTCATAAACTAAGCTGTGTTGCATTTTCCATGATGGTACCATGAAATTCTAAAGGCATGTGTTTTGTATGTACACTTTATGACGAGTGTATTTTATAGGGGTGATTAACCATAAATGCGCAGTGACGACATCAAGGACAGTCAGACTCAAGGCCTTCGTCCATGGATCCCCACTCACCAAAATGTGAGAACGTGGTGTGGGACAGAGGCTAGTGGCCAAGAGTGAACGGCGCAAGAAGACTGAATGATTGGTCGACTGAGGGAGGAATCGGAGTAACTGAATCGGTTGCCTGGGTGGCGGAGTCTGCGGCCGAAGAAGTAGAATCATTTTCCTGGTTGGTGGAGTCAGCAGCCAAAGAGGTGATCTTGGATGAGTGGTCAGCAGCATAAGGAAAAGACTCAGTTGATGACTTCTGTGCAGTAGGGGTGTCTGGTGTGTGTGGAGGCATAAGTGACTCGAAAGAACCAGGGACTCTAGACACTGATGGAAAGGGAGCAACATCGTGCAGTGGTGTAGAATCTTCCCCACGCAATGGTGGCGACAGGCTCGGCAGGTCACAACGCGTACAAAAAGGAGATCGCGTGAAAAAAACTCCTCAAAGAATAGGGTGTCACGCGAATTGATGTTGCAATGCCGGACGAGATCCCAGAACCTCCAGGCCTTCGACTGACACGACACCCTAAGAAAGGTGCAGAGTCGACTATGAGGAGCCAGCTTGCCGCCTCGTTAGTCCTCCGGGAGCCAGGTGCTGGCGACGCAATCCCATAGGCGAGTGACAAAGATCTGCTTACTGCCACACCAAGACTGGTAGGGAGTGACAGGACTGGGTAAGGGACCGTGGAGAACTCTGTTCCAAACCCACATCATGTACAACATGGCCTCAAAGAAGAAGTCCTTGGATGAACCAGACTCAATGCGCATAGTGCGGAACGCATCAGCCATGGTGTGGTTCCAACACTCAGAGATCTCATAATGCTTTGGAATGTAAGGCGCGGATGTCTCCTGTATTACACCATGGCTCTTTAGGAAAGCATCCGCCTCCCTCATGAACTCACGACCTCGGTCAATTTGGAAGCAGGACAGGGGACAACCACACCCATGCTCTGTAGTGAGGAGCTAATCATGAATCGCATCTGTTGCATTGTTCTTCTGCCGGAGGCAGAACACTCATAAAAAATGAGAGAAGTCGTCTGTGAGGGTAAGAAATTACTAACCACGCTCAGCAGCAGACGCGACAAGCAAGGAACCCATAAGGTCATAATGGACGAGCTCAAGAGGGTGGGATGCACGGGAAGACAAGACAAGATCAGATGACTTGTGCATCTTGCTCCCAAGGCAGTGGATGCATTCAGTTTTGTAACGCAACTAAAAGGTAGCTGGATCGAGGCCAAGGACAGGCTACATGAGGAGCATGCTCTAAACGGCATAGCTGTGTGTGTGGCACAAAAAATGGTGGAGAAGGTGAGTGTGCTGAAGGGATAGAGTGCCTATAACAAAGACGTTCGCCCCATCTAGAGACAAGGTTGAGGACACAGAAGAGAAATGAGTGACGTAGCACAAGTCATCACGAGACTCTACACGCGACCAGACAGAGAAAGAGTGACTGTGTTAATACCACGTGAGTGCAGATCATCCATGCTCATGCGGTCAAGAGCAGTGACAGATAGAAGGCTGAGCTCAATGCCACGCACATACAGCACATCAGTGACATAGAAGTTGCTAGAAAAACCCCAAAAGTGGACAACACCAACACCACGAACAAGAAGCACCTGACCAGACCCAGTCCGAACACTCCGAACGTCGCCAACCGGGACAATCATATTGAACACCTCATGACAAGTGCCGGAGTTGATGATCCAGGTGCCATTAGGGCCTAGGACAGACGCGGTAACATTGAAATGAGCAACCTGACATGACGTGGGCAACAGGCGATGTGCACACTTTTCATTGCTGAGAAACAATGTTGTGCTAGTTTGGACAAGAGCATCTTCTGCTGCCTCAGGCATTTGGAATGAAGTGTGTGGCCTGTTGTGTCTAGACTTAGTGCCCTGAGCAGCGCTGGCTGCTTAGTTGTGAGAGGGAAAACTTGCATTTGAGACTTAGAGCCAGCACTGCAGTTGACAGTGAGTAATAACTGAGTTAACAGCAATAATGAAGTTTGGTGAGAGATCCCTCCCATACTAACCTAGGCCCGCACCTCTGTGAGGCTTGTTACTCAGTCTACCGATCAATCAGGAAAATTCTTGGCATGTTGCTTGGCATGTTGGGTTTTCTCGCTGAGCCTTGCCAAAGGACCAACAAACCCAAGCATGGGTGTCGTCCGTTTTTTTTCTGAAAAGTGGACCATACCAAAATATGCACATTGTGAACACAGTCGTGCGGTCAAAATCAGCTATGAACTTCATAAAGCAAGGTCATGGCTTCCTGAACCTCGGCAAACTTTGTGCTACTCAGAGCAGCCACCTATGACTGTCGGTGACATGAGTGACGGTGACTACTGCCGATGGAGCTGGAAGCGCACTGCTAGTAAGTGGGAGAATCCATAAGAGGGAACACAAGTCATGCCTCTCACAACGATGTGGCGTCCTCTCCACTGCTCAGCGCCCGCCGTCGTCAAAGTCTGCCGAGCTAGTCATCTACACGAGCATGTACACCGGCTGAGGGATCACAGCACAAATTAGTGAGACAATGCACACGCAAATCACAACAAGAAGTAACAAATACAGCAGCATTCGTAGCGTGCAGTAGTTTTGACAACATCTTGCATTAGTAGTATTAGCAGCTTGCAACAGTAGCACTAGCAACAACAAAAAATTGTAGCACCAGAAACAGCTCATAGGAGCACCATTAGTAGGTGGCAACACTAGGATTAACAGCATGCAATAGCATCGGCCCACAGCAACAGTAAAAGCAACAGTACCAGCGGACACCAGACGATGCACCTGCAACAACGGCACAACCCAGCCCAGCAGTTAGAAGCTACGTCACAACTGCCCGGCTGCTCGGGCGCCTGTCAACCAATGGGCTTGGCGATGGGCTCATTGGTCGACGGGTTAGTCACCGAGCAATGAGCCCATCAACCAACAAGCGAGCCACCGAGAGTGAGATTCACACTCGACCCCTAAACAAAGAGAAAAAGGAGAAGGGAGGTATGTCTCTGGACTTTCCAGTACAACCCAACTCTAGGTCTCAAGGACCTATTCCACGTTGGGTTGATTGATTTGAGGAGGGTCTAGACTTATACCCATGGTTTTCGTGACTAATTCAAATTATACCAAAAATATGTGGAAAACGTAAACAAGGGCCACTTCTGCAGAAAAATGACTGTGATGTTCAGGAAAAGCAACAAACATGCAAGAGGTCCATTGTTTTTTAAGTAATACTCCAGATGTCCACTGCATAAAATTTGAGTACTAATAAAACTATAATACTCCGTATGCCCATTTTTCTTCCCCACCCACATAACAGGAGAACGAAGAAATAGGATCCTATTCCTAGTCCACTCTACGTGGACACCGTGGCATATGAATTTTCCAGACGACCACACATGGAAGCGCGTTATTCAGTCATGAAAATTTTACGGTTGTGGTCGTCAATTGGTTCAGTACCTTGCGATGTGTACCAAGTGTACAATGAACAAGTGCCGCTCATTACCCTCCCTTGTGCATGAATTTCATGTGCCATAATGCCTTTGAACACTGTGTTTGTGAGGTGAACCGTGAATACAATCGATGAACTTACTTGTTCCCAGCCTAACAGGTCACACTTGCCCAACCAGTGGTCCATGTAGGTTAGCGGACTACCAATGCTAGAGCAATGTGATGGCGTACCATACAGTTCATCGCAAACTCATTGTCTATTGTGAATGGTGTGGCGCGCCACGTACTTCCCTCCTAGACATCCATAAAGTACACCGCAAATCAGTCGCTTACCTCCTACTTATTGTTCAAACCTGATTTTTGCAATGCTCATGTTTGCAATGTTGTACCCATGCGACAGCTGAAATGGGACGGTCGCTGTCAATTTCATTGCTACATCTCTTGATAACTGAACACAAGGACATGTCTTCCAATGGCGTCATGAACGAGGTTGTGTATGGACCACGCCGATAGGAGAAACGTTGGTTCGTGGGGCGGTGACAACCCATCGCGGACATCACCCATCGTGCATCTGCGTGAAGCAGTAGCTGCACAAGATGCCATTAAGGCGGACTTTGATGCCTGGTTAATACAGAATGGGATGCCAAATTGGATTCCCTCAGCTCCTGATGTAGAATCCAAGGTGTGTATTTTGGGCAGGAGGATGCCCTTCATGCTTCTGCCTAATTTTTCAGATCCCCGGGAGCCATGGCTCTTCCCAGAGCCTCCAAGGACTTATGCTCATAGAAGAGGGTGATTCTCATATCAATTCATGAAATTATTGCAGTTGTATCCACATTGATCCTTATCGATGTCCGAGTGTGGCAGTGAATGGTTCTACTTCATTTCACATTGTCAAGTATCATACATCTGCATGTACTCATTACAGTAATGTTGATGTTCAAAATCCCAACTAGGATGATGACTGAGTACTAATACATTGTCAACTTCACTTTTTCAATTTTTGTCAACATGATTAAACAATAAAGAATGAAGCATCATATTGACATAGAATCCCGCAACATATTTTTCAGGAGGCTACATTCATGGTAAATAGTGATCACTAATGTTCAACTCTTTCACTAATAGTACATTACACAGCTTTGGATGATAGGAATGGAATTGAACACATAAAATTAAACTTCCATGGATGCATCAGTTGAAATAAAACAGAGGAGAAAGGTCACAAGAATTGATCTACACTTGCACGTACAGAGGTAAGTCGTGCACACTATAGATGACCTCAAAATTAGGGCACTCAGACCTGTGGTTAACTCCCCACATGCATCATGAGACCCATTTCCAAATGGAGATGCACACAAACATATGCATGGATTGGCCATATCAAATATGGCCCTTTTCTGTCTAAGTCACCTAGGCTGAGGTTGGCTATCCAAAGACTAAGCACATCCGCTCTTTTCAGCGCACCAACCATGACATGGGCCGCTTGTGATCTGACCCTTTGCCAGACCACTCTTAGCCTTGGTTGACGCCTAGAAATCGTCCTCTCAATCACATGGAACTGTATGAACTGCACACACATCCAAAACATAACAAACATTTAACACTGGCTTGATAGTTTAAAGTGCAGAAAACAACATGGCACAACCATGCCAAAAACATTGCCAGTGTTCGGAAAGATTGACCCTTGCACTGCCGCTTGCATCACAGAGGCTCCTCTTCATCGGATGAGTCCAATCAGGAGGAACTATCTGTAGTATCCCACTCCGTAGATTCGGAGGTCACGTAGTCTGAAGCCTCATCCTCCTCTGACCAGTCAGAGGATGGGGGGCTGATTGTCTGCTTGCTTGTCCGCTGATTCTTGGGGAGTCCCAGGGTCATCCACCTGAGATGAAAACACTAGTTGAGCTCCTCCTGATGAGCCCCCTTGTGCCTCTACTTACCCTTCATCCGTAGGAGCAGCTTTGGATGGAGTTTTTCCTATAAAAAATGTTACTACTACAACTTTGTTGCTGCACCTGCTGTGTCTGGTGTTGCATCACCTGCTTCATCACCTTTGCTATCGAGATCCACGTCTACTGCAACTGCTTCAGGTGTTGTACTACATCCTGCATGCACAGTCCTGTGCCCAAAACTACCATATCCGCGAACCCCCGGACCTGGAACAAGCTGTCAGACACGCGCAGCTGCAACGTTGACAAGGCCGTAGAGTTTGTGCATCACTTTGGAAGATTTCCGGCCAGCCCACAGTGGCTGTAGATGTGCCACTGTGGACTGGCATTGGCACATCCTAAATGAAAACAATGAGAGACCATCCAAAGGTCCGGGTTGACCCATCAATAAGCAGAAAGTTATGTCCAGTCAAAAATTGGACTTGTAAAGTGGAAAACATGTGGCAGGAATTCATCTCCAAGGACCAAAGCTTGACCCTCAAAAGACCCAACGAGGCCGATGTGCGCCTTGGTTCTCATTTGGAGAATAAATTAAGGCACTAGACATTGAGGGTGCTTTGGAATGGCACCCCGATGTGGTACTTTTAGCAAGGGCACTTCAGGCGTTCATAATTGCCACTAGTGGTGCGGCTAGCATTAAATTGTCATGGTTCATTGAAATGGTCATACCTTGTCCTTACCTCCATGGAATCATGCAATTTTTGGTGCATTGGAAAGCTGGAAAAACGAGCTGATTTTTCTTAATAGTCATCAGTGGTCCGTACAGAGTCTCGCGCGGTTCGACAACCTCGGGTCACGTCCATGTACATGTTGTCTTTTATGCTCACATTCAAATAACAAAGTACCACCTCTCTCCCACGTTTCCACAAGCGTTCTCATTATTCCCCTAGAAGATCATAAACCTCGACGTGTGCTAGAAGGTGTGCACTCCCCTCAGTCACATTTGCCGCCGGTTGGTACCTACACCATCCGGTTGAGGATAGCACACTACTCCAGGCTTAAACATGCCCTATCCAACATCATACCATACAACTTTTCCATGGTAGCTACAACAAGGATTGATGCAATCCTTGGATTGGGCACCTTGGAACATCCTTAAGATGTATGGAAACACCTTCTCACACGCCGGGATGAGCAGGACATGCCTAGCTCATTGTGTACTCTTTTCATAAAATCCGTGATATGTGGAGTATTACATACATAGATAAGTATGTTCTTACAAAATTGAAAGACTGTAAGAATACTTGTCCTTGTTCAAATGTGGTTCTAAGTTGGTGTAGATTGATTTTGTAGTTTTAAAAATATAGACGATAAAACAATCAGATATAACAAACCATGTGTAGAATGTGTAGTCCATCGTAGTTCTGGTTAAAAAGGTAATATCTTGCATGTTTTAGTGACAACTGGAATGTGATGGTTTTAAACATAATCTAGAAGGAGATTTGAAGCACTAAATTATCTTTACATGGAGTCAATACTAACAGCATGTACATGAGAAAGGGTGTTGCTCCCTCTCTCACCCTCTTCCAAAACCACATAAGTGTATTTGGAGGTGTACATGGGAATGCATAGATGCATATGTGAAAGTTGACATCAATTTACTTGCACATGCATGAAGGAATTCGTTTATAAAAAATGTCCCTTAATGTAATAAACGTGTACATAATTATAGGCCCCTCCACTACACTACTTAGTACACAGAATCCATTTGACCTACATCAAGCCCCCTTTCCTCCTCCCTTAAGGAAAATGAACCTCACTTCCTCTCTCATAGGAGGAGGCTACGGCTTGATGTCTCCCCTTTAGAGTATTCATATTGTACTGGCAGAGTGTACTTGAGAGTTTACCTCATGAAAATCATAAAATGTAAACAAGTGTATGCTATATCGTCTGCCATATTCGTGAAAATGGGATTTCTTAATTCACGCATGTGTTATTATTGATATTTCATGTTCTTTGGGTTTATCACGAGTTTAGTTCTCTTGTTCTGGAATTTTCAGCTCAAAGGGGTTCACATTCATCACAGAGAAACATTGGAGTGACCCACGTGCGAGAGCAGCTAGAGTGGAAACCACATTTGGAGCAAAAACATTTATGGTTGCCCGATGCCGGTGGGCTACGGAGGAATTCAAACTCTTGAAATTCAAATGCAAGACCACTGTGGAGTGGTGAGACCTGAACTGGTGGGAGAATATGACAATCATGACGTACCCAAGTGCCCCATATGGCTGACCGCGTAAGAAAAAACAAAATGTCAAGTTTTTGGGTGAAATAGGAAAGCACAAAAATGCATTATCAAAAGTGCACAAAGATTCCTGAAAGCACGGTATTTTAAGATTCCCTAAAATGTGTGTAGCTCATTGTTGTCTCTTATTTCCCCAAATGGTGAATATATTGGGATCCTCTATGCGGTAATGCATCAGGTAAACTAATGTAATGTACAAGTGTACATGGATAATCGAAAAAAAATTCTTTACAACCAAACAATATCTTGATCAAGTTCATAGGTGTATTTTCTCTGATCCCTTCTTGTCCATTCTCCACTATCCATACCAAATACACTTTCAACATTTGGAGGACGGGTATGAGTCTTACTTAATCTCCAGGCCTCCTCTACTCCTAGACAATTTTATGGTGCAAAACATCATTTTATTTGGAAATGGAAAACAAATCAAATGGGATGGATGGATAATAGTTACACACATGACCAATGGTCTCTGCAGTTACTTACAAGCTCTAGTAAACGAGCCTGACCATTGGATATTTTTTGGGAGGTCTATCTTACAAACACGTGAAGTATCCTTACTGCATCAATGCGAACTCAAATTCATGAACATCATGGATGCCAAGTTATCTTGAACTGCTCAAAATCAATAGTCCAACATCTCTATCCATTTTGAGGAAAACGAGAATGCTACAAATGTCTACCAACACTATCTAAAGTTGGATGCGCCAAAATAGGAAAACTGGATAAGTGTGATAAAATTTTGGTGTCACTACCTTGGTCTACGTATAATATGTACCATCGTGGGGTAACTCAAAGCCGTTCTATGTTATTTTGGCAAACCGTATAAAGACTCTTGACACGACCTCTTCTAAATACTTTGCGTGACGGGCATCGAGAACACAGATCAATCCATTTTTCTTAATAATTGTGCAGTTCTCATGATATATGGCATACTGTGGCATTCCAGGCAGGTTGAGAAACACTAGTAGCATACGCACCTAAAATGCATGTAGTAGTATCCACCACAATAGTCAGGCTGGTGGGAATGCAACACTGCTTGGAGAGAAAGGATGACATCATGGTTGGAGCAAGAGTATACATACTTGAAACTATTCACAGAAACCCAATCATTGCCGAAATGTGCGCCCAAATTTGCACCGCCTGATGTAGCAAACATGGTCAGTAAAAACAACTGGCTTTCTCCCTGTGCGGTCCTCTTGCATTCCCACCATTATTGGATGGGCACGGCCCCATCCTACACATGCCTTCAATCTAGTGATAAATCTTAGGTCGTAATTTGTCGCATCGCAGCCACCGCAGCTAAGTCATTGTGAAAACCTACCTCATCTGTCGTCAAGCCGACGTTGACCGATGCTCCTCCTATGTGCTAAATCATGTGTCAAAACCGGTCCCCTTTACATTTTTTTCTATTTATGACCTGAAAATATAACTCCATCGTAGCTGCCAAAACTCCATCCCTTGGCCCTAGGTGGATAGCACATATGCCGCACTAACTGCCTCAAGAGAAAATTTCCCACCATCTATAGGTCCAATTCATGATTCCAACCAATTAAAAATCTCATGTGCAGCTCCTATGTATAGTTGGTTGTTTGAACGGGGCTTATTCTTCAAAGGCTGGAGTGAATGAGGCTTATTCTTCTGAGGTAGGGGCAGATGAGGCTTATTTTTTGTGAGGAGGAAGAAGATGGGGACTATTTCTCTTATATTGGGGGAAATTAGGCTTAATCTCCAAAAAATGGAATACATGGTGTTTCCGCCCAAGTGTACCATCCATGGGCCGGTGCCGGGGTCAACCGCCACACTCCTGTGGTGATGAGGTAGCTCACCCCCTGCCCTCAGTTGTGCTGCACGCATGTTCAGGTCTTGTCGTTGACGCTGTAGGACCACATCCGTGACGAACCTGCACAGACGTCAGCCACCGTATCCGCCAGCGGAAGCCCATCGTCGAGCAAACGAGTCCTCATCATTCGTGCATGTGCGCCGCTCGTGCAAGGTGGGAATCGAAAGGCCCAAGTGCAATCGTCTGTTGTCTACGGCAAACCGTGTGGTTTGGCCGGAAACGTGACCTGGTTTGCGGAAATTTCGAAACCGGAACAAGCATTCACTCCTTTGCACAAGGCGCGTGAGGCCATGGATGAAGCTCCAGAAGCGCTGCGTCACTCCGCGGGAGACGGTCTTCCAGGGCCCGGGCCCTTCGTTGAGACGAGCGTGTCCCATGCGACTGGGCTGTCTGCTCTCATTGAAGCGCCGTCCGCCGTCCGCCCAGGACTTTCCTCAACACCACTTATGTCCGCTTATTTCCAATCAGATAGTTCTCCGGGGTATCCGAGTACACTCGCTCGGAAGCCCAGCAAGGTCCGCACAATCGTCGCTGAGGGGCATCGCTTAGTCCGCGGGACGGGCAAATCAGGCCTTGCATTCCGAAAGCAAAATTGCTGTTCTTGACACTGGTCTGCCATCTGTCTTGCATCCTGGAGCTAGAGTACAGCTCGTTGTCGGCTTTCAGCATCGCTCTTGCAACAACCTCGGAAGCCGATCTCATCTGTTGCGGCCCAACATTGCCGCTCAACAGGTCCGCTGAATCGGCTTCAAGCAGATACGTACTCTTTTGGAGGCTGACGTTGGTGCCGTGAGTCACATTTCCCGCCAGCGGGATCCTAGCCGAGGGATCCGGCCTGTACGTATGGTCGGCGACACCATGAGCGCGCTGTCGTTCTGCGTCAACTCTCTCGCCCAGGCGGCGCCAGTGCTTCGCAGCCAGCCCGCGAGAGTGAGACGACGCTGAGGAATTGTGCACTTTGCCCCTCCTCCTTTGACGGGGAGTTGGACCGGACGGTGGGGCCATACGAGGAGGGATGGTTCCCTGACGTCAGCCAAGAACTCGGCCTCGGTGTCCAATCTGGCACATGCTGGCGGATTTAAAAAGCGTTGAAGAGACGAATTCCGTGCGCAAGATTTGTTAAGGTGCTCCGCAGACCTTACACCTCATAGCCTCCTGGCCCAATTGCGAAGGCGGCTTGCTTGGGAGAGGTCCGGTTGACTTTCGGCTTTGGAAGCCAGCTAGAAGCTTCCGCGTGGTTCCTGCGTGGTTGCGGTGCACTCCAGCGAGGAGAAAGGACAAAAAACGATCTCCAGAGGGCAGGTAGAGGGCGGCAGCTCTAAGGCGGGCGGGCTGTCGCCGCTTCTTTCCCCCCAGCAACCACCAACAATTCCGCAGCCGCGTTGTTTTGGGTTCCTGCAGCGTTTTGCGCTGCTACTACTGTGTTTGCGTTTCTATCCCTGAACGGATTTGTAAACCGGCCCTGATTACCCTGATTTTCCTGACTGCGGGTGGAGTGGGAAGGAAGAGTGCAGGCGTGCCGCTGAGGGCTTGCCAGTGTGGGCCGAGCTTTTCCTGAAGGAGAAGGAGGAGGGAGAGCGAGGAACGGAGTGGGGAAGGACAGTGGAGGGCAGTGGAGGGCTGGGGAGGATGTTCCGCGAATGGCTGGCCCAGCTGCCCGACGAGCACAGGTCCAAGATCTTCAGCGGCATCGCTGGTGCTGGGGCAGGTTGGTACACATTTTTATTAATTTGATTAATGCTAAAACGTTTGGCGTGAAAGTTTCAAGCGGCATGGCCGATGTGCTGGGCCAGGATGGCGACTCTCGCTCATAGGTGCAAGAACGTCTGACCAAGATCTTCAGCAGCATTTCTGGTTCTAGGGTTGGCAGATTGGCACTCTTGCGAAATGCCTAACGATCAAATGTTGGTTGGTTGTTGGCACTGGCGTTGTAGACCCTGGCGGGGGTCACTTGTGGTCTGTCGCCGTGAGCCGTGGCTGCTGCGAACCTGTGACAGGGACGCTGACACACTTCAACTTCCTTGAATGCATTGCGAAAGCGTTCAAGGAGAACTGGAGGACTGAAGCTTCATAAACGTTTAAGAGATTTTAGTCTGCATTGGTCACCACCTGCCATTAGCGCCGATGCTGCTGCTTATGCTGCCAATGCTGCTGCCACTGCAATTACTCGTGCCGCTTCCTTTCCTGCTGGTATTGCTTATGCGG
>SZWC01013268.1:43138-55807 GCA_023375785.1 Penium margaritaceum | reverse complement strand
TATCAACCAGCAAGTACAAAGACCTTCAACAAGTAGTGGCACGGTATGGCTAGCGTGCACAGTGACCAACCAAAGGATGCATACGTCACTGACTACGACCGAATAAGTCCACTATGTGTGGTCAACATTGACAAGTCATAACACGAGTCACAAATGGTCCGAGGGAGAGACAATGGTTTGGGAAGCCTGTGTATTGACTATAAAGGACAAAGAAATTCAATATGTAGTGGCACGGGGTGGCTAATATGCACACCAAACAACCAAACCAGGCATACATCACTGATCATGACCAGAGAATTTCAATAAGGGTGGTCAACGTTGACCAACCATAACAGGAGTCACAAACGGTCAGGAGAGGAAACAATGCTATGGGAATATCGGTTCTCAACTACCAAGAACAACGACCTTCAGTCAGTAATAGCACGGTGTGGCTACCATGCACAATGACCGACCAAACAAGGCATATGTACTGCCTTTGACCAAAGAAATCCGATGTGTGTGGTCAACGTTGACAACTCATAATACGAGTCACACATGGTCAGAGGGGGAAATTATGGTTTGGGAACACCAATTATCAAATAGCAAGCACAAGGGGCATCAATACGTCATGGAACGGTGTGGAGACCATGCACGATGACCAACCAAAGTAGGCATATGTGACAATCCATGACTATATAATGCCACTAAGTGTGGTAAACTTTGACAACTCATAACACGAGTCACAAATGGACAAGGTAGAAGATAATGGTTTGTGAATACTAGTTATTGACTAGCAAGTACAAATACCTTCAATATGTAGTGGTACGGTGTGGCTTCAATGCACAGTGACCAACCAAAGTATGCATATGTCACTAACCATGACTAACAAATTTTACCTCATGTGGTCAACGTTGAAAACGCATAACACGAGTGACAAATGGTCAGAGGGGAAACCAATGCATTGGGAACACTAGTTATAAACTAGCAAGTACAAAGACCTTCAACAATCAGTGGCACGGTATGGCTAGCGTGCACTGTGACCAGCCAAAGGATGCATACGTCACTGACTACGACCGAATAAGTCCACTATGTGAGGTCAACATTGACAACTCATAACACAAGTCACAAAGGGTCAGAGGGAGAGACAATGGTTTGAGAAGCCTATGTATTGACTAGAAAGGACAAAGAACTTCAATACGTAGTGGCACGGTGTGGCTAATATGCACACCAAACAACCAAACTAGGCATATGTCACTGATCATGACCAGAGAATTTCAATATGGGTGGTCAACATTGACCAACCATAACACGAGTCACAAACGGTCAGGAGAGGAAACAATGCTATGGGAACATTGGTTCTCAACTACCAAGTACAATGACCGTCCATCAGTAGTAGCACGGTGTGGCTACCATGCACAATGACCGACCAAAGTAGGCATATGTACTGCCTTTGACCAAAGAAATCCGCTGTGTGTGGTCAACGTTGACATCTCATAATACGAGTCACAAATGGTCAGAGGGGGAAGAAATGGTTTGGGAACACCAGGTATCAAATAGCAAGCACAAGGGGCTTCAATACGTTGTGGCACGGTGTGGAGACCATGCACAATGACCAACCAAAGTAGGCATATGTCACAAACCATGACCAAATAATGCCACTAAGTGTGGTAAACTTTGACAACTCATAACACGAGTCACAAATGGTCAGGGTGGAAGATAATGGTTTGTGAAACTAGTTATCGACTAGTAAGAACAAACACCTTCAATATGTAGTGGCACAATGTGGCTACAATGCACAGTGACCAACCAAAGCATGCATATGTCACTAACCATGACCAACAAATTTCACTTCGTGTGGTCAACGTTGAAAACGCAAAACACGATTCACAAATGGTCAGAGGGGGAAACAATGGATTGTGAACGCTAGTTATCAATAAGCAAGTACAAAGACTTTCAACAAGCAGTGGCACAGTATGGCTAGCGTGCACAGTGACCAACCAAATGATGCATACGTCAATGACTACAATCGAATAAGTCCACTATGTGTGGTCAACATTGACAACTCATAACACGAGTCAGAAATGATCCAATGAAGAGACAATGGGTTGGGAAGCCTATGTATTGACTAGAAAGGACAAAGAACTTCAATACGTAGTGGCACGGTGTGGCTAATATGCACACCAAACAACCAAACTAGGCATATGTCACTGATCATGACCAGAGAATTTCAATAAGGGTGGTCAACATTGACCAACCATAACACGAGTCACAAACGGTCTGGAGAGGAAACAATGCTATGGGAATATCGGTTCTCAACTACCAAGTACAACGACATTCAGTCAGTAGTAGCACGGTGTTGCTACCATGCACATTGACCGACCAAACTAGGCATATGTACTGCCTTTGACCAAAGAAATCCGCTATGTGTGGTCAACGTTGACAACTCATAATACGAGTCACAAATGGTCAGAGGGGGAAACAATGATTTGGAAACACCAATTATCAAATAGCAAGCACAAGGGGCATCAATACGCTGTGGCAGGGTGTGGAGACCATGCACGATGACCAACCAAAGTAGGCATATGTCACTGACCATGACCAAATTATGTCACCAAGTGTGGTAAACTTTGACAACTCATAACACGAGTCACAAATGGTCAGGGTGGAAGAAAATGGTTTGTGAATACTAGTTATTGACTAGTAAGTACAAACACCTTCAATATGAAGCGGCACAATGTGGCTACAATGCACAGTGACCAACCAAAGTATGCATATGTCACTAACCATGACCAACAAATTTAACTTCATGTGGTCAACGTTGAAAAGGCATAACACGATTCACGAATGGTCAGAGGGGGAAACAATGGGTTGTGAACACTAGCTATCAACCAGCCAGTACAAAGACCTTCAACAAGCAGTGGCATTGTATGGCTAGCGTGCACAGTGACCAACCAAAAGATACATACATCACTGACTACGACCGAATAAGTCCACTGTGTGTGGTCAACATTGACAACTCATAACACAAGTCACAAATGATCAGAGGGGGAGACAATGGTTTGGAATGCCTATGTATTGACTAGAAAGGAAAAAGAACTTCAATGCGTAGTGGCACAGTGTGGCTAATATGCACACCAAACAACCAAACTAGGCATATGTCACTGATCATGACCAGAGAATTTCAATAAGGGTGGTCAACGTTGACCAACCATAACACGAGTCACAAACGGTCAGGATAGGAAAAAATGCTATGGGAATATCAGTTCTCAACTACCAAGTACAACGACCTTCAGTCAGTAGTAGCACGGTGTGGCTACCATGCATAATGACCGACCAAACTAGGTATATGTACTACCTTTGACCAAAGAAATCCGTTGTGTGTGGTCAACGTTGACAACTCATAATACGCGTCACAAATGGTCAGAGGGGGAAACATTGGTTTGGGAACACCAAGTATCAAAAAGCAAGCACAAGGGGCATCAATACGCTGTGGCATGGTGTGGAGACCATGCACGATGACCAACCAAAGTATGCATATGTCACTGACCATGACCAAATAATGTCACCAAGTGTGGTAAAATATGACAACTCATAACACGAGTCACAAATGGTCAGGGTGGAAGATAATGCTTTGTGAATACTAGTTCTCGACTAGCAAGTACAAGTAACTTCAATATGTAGTGGCACAATGTGGCTTCAATGCACAGTGACTAACCAAAGTATGCAGATATCACTAACCATGGCCAACAAATTCCACTTCATGTGGTCAACGTTGAAAACGCATAACACGAGTCACAAATGGTCAGAGGGGAAAACAATGCGTTGGGAACACTAGTTATCAACTAGCAAGTACAAAGACCTTCAACAAGCAGTGGCACGGTATGGCTAGCGTGCACTGTGGCCAACCAAAGGATGCATACGTCACTGACTACGACCGAATAAGTCCACTATGTGTGGTCAACATTGACAACTCATGACACGAGTCACAAATGGTCAGATGGAGAGACAATGCTTTGGGAAGCCTATGTATTGACTGGAAAAGACAAAGAACTTCAATACGTAGTGTCACGGTGTGGCTAATATGCACACCAAACAACCAAACAAGGCATATGTCACTGATCATGACCAGAGAATTTCAATATGGGTGGTCAACATTGACCAAACATAAAACGAATCACAAACGGTCAGGAGAGGAAACAATGCTATGGGAATATTGGTTCTCAACTACCAAGTACAATGATCGTCAATCAGTAGTAGCACGGTGTGGCTACCATGCACAATGACCGACCAAAGTAGACATATATACTGCCTTTGAGCAACAAAATCCGCTGTGTGTGGTCAACGTTGACAACTCATAATACGAGTCACAAATGGTCAGAGGGGGAAGCAATGGTTTGGGAACACCAGGTATCAAATAGCAAGCACAAGGGGCTTCAGTACGTTGTGGCCAATGTGGAGACCATGCACGATGACCAACCAAAGTAGGCATATGTCACAAACCATGACCAAATAATGCCACAAAGTGTGGTAAACTTTGACAACTCAAAACACGAGTCACAAATGGTAAGGGTATAAGACAATGGTTTGTGAATACTATTTATCAACTAGCAAGTAGAAACACCTTCAATATGTAGTGGCACAATGTGGCTACAATGCACAGTGACCAACCAAAGTATGCATATGTCACTGACCATGACCAACAAATTTCACTTCATGTGGTCAACGTTGAAAACGCATAACACGATTCACAAATGGTAAGAGGGGGAAACAATGGGTTGTGAACACTAGATGTCAACCAAAGTACAAAGACCTTCAACAAGCAGTGGCACGGTATGGCTAGCGTGCACAGTGACCAACCAAAGGATGCATACGTCACTGACTACGACCGAATATGTCCACTATGTGTGGTCAACATTGACAACTCATAACACGAGTCACAAATGGTCAAAGGGAGAGACAATGGTTTGGGAAGCCTATGTATTGACTAGAAAGGACAAAGAACTTCAATACGTAGTGGCACGGTGTGGCTAATATGCACACCAAACAACCAAACTAGGCATGTGTCACTGATCATTTCCAGAGAATTTCAATGTGGGTGGTCAACGTTGACCAACCATAACACGAGTCACAAACGGTCAGGAGAGGAAACAGTGCTATGGGAATATTGTTTCTCAACTACCAAGTACAAGGACCTTCAGTCAGTAGTAGCACGGTGTGGCTACCATGCACAATGAAAGGCCAAAGTAGGCATATGTACTGCCTTTGACCAAAGAAATCCGCTGTGTGTGGTCAACGTTGACAACTCATAATACGAGTCACAAATGGTTAGAGGGGGAAACAATGGTTTGGGAACACTAGGTATCAAATAGCAAGCACAAGGGGCTTCAATACATTGTGGCACGGAGTGGAGACCATGCACGATGACCAGCCAAAGTAGGCATATGTCACTAACCATGACCAAATAATTTCACTAAGTGTGGTAAACTTTGACAACTCATAACACAACTCACAAATGGTCAGGGTGGAAGATGATGGTTTGTGGATACTAGCTGTCGACTAATAAGTACAAATACCTTCAATATGTAGTGGCACAATGTGGCTTCAATGCACAGTGACCATCCAAAGTATGCATATGTCACTGACCATGACGGAAAATTTTCACTTCATGTGGTCAATGTTGACAACTCACAACACGAGTCACAGATATTCAGAGGGGTAGCAATGGTTTTGGAACACTAGCTACCAACTAGAAATCACATAGACCTTCTATACGTAGTGAAACGGCATGGTAACCATGTACAGTGACAAACCAAAGTAGGCATATGTCACTAACCATGACCAAACGGATTTCACATTGTGTGGTCAACGTTGAAAACTCATAACATGAGTCACAAATGGTCAGAGGGGGGAACCATGGGTTGGGAACTCTATTTATAAACTAGCAAGTATAAATATTTTCAACAAGTAGTGGCACGGTGTGGCTAGCATGCACAGTGACCAACCAAAGGATGCATGTATCACAGACTATGACCGAAGAAGTCCATTATGTACCGTCAACATTGACAACTCATAACACGAGTCACAAATGGTCAGAGGGAGAGACAATGGCTTGGAAACCCTATACATTGACTGGAAATGACAAAGAATTTCAATACGTAGTGGCACGCTGTGGCTACTATGCACACTAAATAACCAAAACCAGGCATATGTCACTGACCATGACCATAGATTTTCAATATGGGTGGTCAACATTCACCAACCACAACACGAGTCACAAATGGTCAGAGGGGGAAACAATGGTCTGGGAATATCAGTTCTCAAATAGCAAGTACAGCGACCTTCAATCATTATAAGCACGGTGTGGCTACCATGCACAATGTCCGACCAAAGTAGGCACATGTACTGCCTTTGACCAAAGAAATCTGCTGTGTGTGGTCAATGTTGACAACTTATAATAGGAGTCACAAATGGTCGGAGGGGGAGAAAATGGTTTGGGAACACCAGGTATCAAGTAGCAAGCACAAGGACCTTCAATAAGCTGTTCCACGGTGTGGATACCATGCACGATGTCCAACCAAAGTAGGCATGTGTCTCAGACCATGACCAAATAATGACACTAAGTGTTGTAAACTTTGACAACTCATACCACGAGTCACAAATGGTCAGGGTGCAAGATAATTGTTTGTGAATACTAGTTATTGACTAGCAAGTACAAATACCTTCAATATGTAGTGGCACCGTGTGGCTACAATGCATAGTGACCAACCAAAGTATGCATGACCAACAAATTTCACTTCATGTGGTCAACGTTGAAAACTCACAACACGAGTTGCTGACAGTGAGAGGGGGGTAACAATGGTTTGGAAACACTAGCTATCAACTTGAAAGCAGAAAGACCTTCAATACATAGTGATACGGCGTGGTAACCACTGACAGTGACAAACCAAACTAGGCATATGTCACTAACCATGACCAAAGAATTTCAATATGGATGGTCAACGTTGAAAACGCATAACACGAGTCACAAATCGTCAGGGGGGAAAACAATGCGTTGGGAACACTAGTTATCAACTAGCAAGTACAAAGACCTTCAACAAGCAGTGGCACGGTATGGCTAGCGTGCACAGTGACCAACCCAAGGATGCATACATCACTGACTACGACCGAATAAGTCCACTATGAGTGGTCAACATTGACAACTCATAACACGAGTCACAAATGGTCAGAGGGAGAGACAATGGTTTTGGAAGCCTATGTATTGACTAGAAAGGACAAAGAACTTAAATACGTAGTGGCACGGTGAGGCTAATATGCACACCAAACAACCAAACTAGGCATATGTCACTGATCATGAACAGAGAATTTCAATAAGGGTGGTCAATGTTGACCAACCATAAAACGAGTCACAAACGGTCAGGAGAGGAAACAATGCTATGGGAATATTGGTTCTCAGCTACCAAGTACAACGACCATCAATCAATAGTAGCACGGTGTGGCTACCAGGCACAATGACTGACCAAAATATGCATATATGCTGCCTTTGAGCAAAGAAATCCGTTGTGAGTGGTCAACGTTGACAACTCATAATACGAGTCACACATTATCAGAGGGGGAAGCAATGGTTTGGGAACACCAGGTATCAAATAGCAAGCACAAGGGGCTTCAATACGTTGTGGTACGGTGTGGAGACCATGCACGATGACCAACCAAAGTAGGCATATATCACTGACCATTACCAAATAATGTCACTAAGTGTGGTAAACTTTGACAACTCATAAAACGAGTCACAAATGGTCAGGGTGGAAGATAATGGTTTGTGAATACTAGTTATCGACTAGCAAGTACAAATACCTTCAATATGTAGTGGCACAGTGTGGCTTCAATGCACGGTGACCAACCAAATTATGCATATGTCACTAACCATGACCAACAAATTTCACTTCATGTGGTCAACGTTGAAAACGCATAACACGAGTCACATATGGTCAGAGGGGAAAACAATGGGTTGGGAACACTAGTTATGAACTAGCAAGTACAAAGACCTTCAACAAGCAGTGGCATGGTATGGCTAGTGTGCACAGTGACCAGTCCAAGGATGCATACGTCACTGACTACGACCGAATAAGTCCACTATGTGTGGTCAACATTGACAACTCATAACACGAGTCACAAATGGTCAGAGGGTGAGACAATGGTTTGGGAAGCCTTTGTATTGACTAGAAAGGACAAAGAACTTCTATACGTAGTGGCACATTGTGGCTAATATGCACACCACACAACCAAACTAGGCATATGTCACTTATCATGACCAGAGAATTTCAATATGGGTGGTCAACGTTGACCAACCATAACACGACTCACAAACGGTCAGGAGAGGAAACAATGATATGGGAAAATTGGTTCTCAACTACCAAGTACAACGACCTTCAGTCAGTAGTAGCACAGTGTGGCTACGATGCACAATGACCGACCAAAGTAGGCATATGTACTGCCTTTGACCAAGGAGATCCGCTGTGTGTGGTCAATGTTGACAACTCAGAATACCAGTCACAAATGGTCAGAGGGGGAAACAATGGTTTGGGAACACCAGGTATCAAATAGCAAGCACAAGGGGCTTCAATACGTTGTGGCACGGTGTGGAGACCATGCACGATGACCAACCAAAGTAGGCATATGACACAAACCATGACCAAATAATGCCACTAAGTGTGGTGAACTCTGACAACTCATAACACGAGTCACAAATGGTCAGGGTGGAAGATAATGGTTTGTGAATACTAGTTATTGACTAGCAAGTACGAATACCTTCAATGTGTAGTGGCACGGTGTGGCTTCAATGCACAGTGACCAACCAAATTATGCATATGTCACTAACCATGACCAACAAATATCACTTCATGTGGTCAACGTTGAAAACGCATAACACGAGTCACAAATGGTCAAAGGGGAAATCAATGGGTTGGGAACACTAGTTATGAACTAGCAAGTACAAAGACCTTCAACAAGCAATGGCACGGTATGGCTAGCGTGCACAGTGACCAGCCCAAGGATGCATACGTCGTTGACTAGGGCCGAATAAGTCCACTGTGTGTGGTCAACATTGACAACTCATAACACGAGTCACGAATGGTCAGAGGGAGAGACAATGGTTTGGTGAACATATGTATTGACTAGAAAGGATAAAGAAATTCAATACGTAGTGGCACGGTGTGGCTAATATGCACAAAAAACAACCAAACTAGGCATATGTTACTGATCTTGACCAGAGAATTTCAATATGGGTGGCCAACATTGACCAACCATAACACGAGTCACAAACGGTCAAGAGAGGAAACAATGCTATGGGAATATTGGTTCTCAACTACCAAGTACAATGACCGTCAATCAGTAGTAGCACGGTGTGGCTACCATGCACAATGACCGACCAAAGTAGGCATATGTACTGCCATTGAACAAAGAAATCCGCCTTGTGTGGTCAACGTTGACAACCCATAATACGAGTCACAAATGGTCAGGGGGGGGGGAGCAATGGTTTGGGAACACCAGGTATCAAATAGCAAGCACAAGGGGCTTCAATACGTTGTGGCACGGTGTGGAGACCATCCACGATAACCAACCAAAGTAGGAATATGTCACAAACCATGACCAAATAATGCCACTAAGTGTGGTATACTTTGACAACTCATAACACGAGTCACAAATGGTCAGGGTGAGAGATAATGGTTTGTAAATACTAGTTATTGACTAGCAAGTACAAATACCTTCAATATGTACTGGCACGGCATGGCTTTCGATGCACAGTGACCAACCAAATTATGCATATGTCACTAACCATATTTCACTCCATGTGGTCAACGTTGAAAACGCATAACACGAGTCACAAATGGTCAGAGGGTAAAACAATGGGTTGGGAACACTAGTTTTTAACTAGCAAGTACAAAGACCTTCAACAAGCAGTGGCACACTATGGCTAGCGTACACAGTGACCAACCCAAGGATGCATGCGTCACTCACTACAGCCGACTAAGTCCACTATGTGTGGTCAACATTGAAAACTCATAACAAGAGTCACAAATGGTCCGAGGGAGAGACAATGGTTTGGGAAGCCTACAAATTGACTACAAAGGACAAATAATTTCAATACGTAGTGGCACGGTGTGGCTAATATGCACACCAAACAACCAAACTAGGCATATGTCACTGATCATGAGCAGAGAAATTCAATATGGGTGGTCAACGTTGACCAACCATAACACGAATCACAAACAGCCAGGAAAGGAAGCAATGCTATGGGAATATCGGTTCTCAACTACCAAGTACAACGACCTTCAGTCAGTACTAGCACGGTGTGGCTACCATGCACAATGACCGGCCAAAGTAGGCATATGTACTGCCTTTGACCAAAGAAATCCGCTGTGTGTGGTCAACGTTGACAACTCATAATACCAGTCACAAATGGTCATAGGGGGAAACAATGGGTTGGGAACACTAGGTATCAAATAGCAAGCAAAAGGGGCATCAATACGATGTGGCACGGTGTGGAGACCATGCACGATGACCAACCAAAGTAGGCATATGTCACCGACCATGACCAAATAATCTCACTAAGTGTGGTAAACTTTGACAGCTCATAACACGAGTCACAGATGGTCAGGGTGGAAGATAATGGTTTGTGAATACTAGTTATCGACTAGCAAGTACAAATACCTTCAATATGTAGTGGCAAAGTGTGGCTTCAATGAACAGTGACCAACCAAATTATGCATATGTCACTAACCATGACCAACAAATTTCACTTCATGTGGTCAACGTTGAAAACGCATAACATGAGTCACAAATGGTCAGAGGGGAAAACAATGAGTTGGGAACACTAGTTATCAACTAGCAAGTACAAAGACCTTCAACAAGCAGTGGCACGGTATAGCTAGCGTGCACAGTGACCAGTCCAAGGATGCATACGTCACTGACTACGACCGAATAAGTCCACTATGTGTGGTCAACGTTGACAACTCATAACACGAGTCACAAATGGTCAGAGGGAGAGACAATGGTTTGGGAAGCCTATGTATTGACTAGAAAGGACAAATAACTTCAATACGTAGTGGCAGGGTGTGGGGAATATGCACACCAAACAACCAAAGTAGGCATGTGTCACTAATCATGACCGGAGAATTTCAATATGGGTGGTCAACATTGACCAACAATAACACGAGTCACAAACGGTCAGTAGAGAAAACAATGCTATGGGATTATCGGCTCTCAACTACCAAGTACAACGACCGTCAGTCAGTAGTAGCACGGTGTGGCTACCATGCACAATGACCGACCAAAGTGGGCATATGCACTACCTTTGACCAAAGAAATCCGCTGTGTGTGGTCAACGTTGACAACTCATTATACCAGTCACAAATGGTCAGAGGGGGAAACAATGGTTTTGGAACACCACGTATTAAATAGCAAGCACAAGGGGCTTCAATACGATGTGGCACGGTGGGAGACCATGCACGATGACCAACCAAAGTAGGCATATGTAAGAAAACCATGACCAAATAATGCCACTAAGTGTGGTAAACTATGTCAACTCATAACACAAGTCACAAATGGTCAGGGTGGAAGATCATGGTTTGTAAATCCTAGTTATCAACTAGCAAGTACAAATACCTTCAATATGTAGTGGCACAGTGTAGCTTCAATGCACAGTGACCAACCAAATTATGCATATGTCACAAACCATGACCAACAAATTTCACTTCATGTGGTCAACGTTGCAAATGCATAACACGAGTCTCAAATGGTCAGAGGGGAAAACAATGGGTTGGGAACACTAGTTATCAACTAGCAAGTACAAATACCTTCAACAAGCAGTGTCACGGCATGGCTAGCGTGCACAGTGACCAATCCAAGGATGCATACGTGACTACGACAGAATAATTCCACTATGTGTGGTCAACATTGACAACTCATAACATGAGTCACAAATGGTCAGAAGGAGAGACAATGGTTTGGGAAGCCTATGTATTGACTAGAAAGGACAAATAACTTTAATACGTAGTGGCACGGTGTGGCTAATATGCACACCAAACAACCAAACTAGGCATATGTCACTGATCATGACCAGAGAATTTCAATATGGGTGGTCAACGTTGACCAACCATAACACGAGTCACAAACGGTCAGGAGAGNCTTCAACAAGCAGTGGCACGGTATGGCTAGCGTGCACAGTGACCAACCAAAGGATGCATACGTCACTGACTACGACCGAATAAGTCAACTATGTGTGATCAACATTGACAACTCATAACACGACTCACAAATGGTCAGAGGGATAGACAATGGTTTGGGAAGCCTATGTATTGACTAGAAAGGACAAAGAGGTTCAATACGTAGTGGCACGGTGTGGCTAATATGCACACGAAACAACCAAACTAGGCATATGTTATTGATCATGACCAGAGACTTTCAATATGGGTGGTCAACATTGATCAACCGTAACACGAGTCACAAACGGTCAGGAGAGGAAACAATGCTATGGGAATATTGGTTCTCAACTACCAAGTGCAACGACCGTCAATCAGTAGTAGAAAGGTGTGGCTACCATGCACAATGACCGACCAAAGTAGGCATATATACTGCCTTTGAGCAAAGAAATCCGTTGTGTGTGGTCAACGTTGACAACTCATAATACGAGTC
>SZWC01013268.1:24956-41346 GCA_023375785.1 Penium margaritaceum | reverse complement strand
GCGTGCACAGTGACCAACCAAAGGATGCATACGTCACTGACTATGACCGAATAAGTCCACTATGTGTGGTCAACATTGACAACTCATAACACGAGTCACAAATGGTCAGAGGGAGAGACAGTGGTTTGGGAAGCCTATGTATTGACTAGAAAGGACAAAGAACTTCAATACGTAGTGGCATGGTGTGGCTAATGTGCACACCAAACAACTAAACTAGGCATATGTCACAGATCATGACCAGAGAATCTCAATATGAGTGGTCAACATTGACCAACCATAACACGAGTCACAAACGGTTAGGAGAGGACACAATGCTATGGGAATATTGGTTATCAACTACCAAGTACAATGATTGTCAATCAGTAGTAGCACGGTGTGGCTACCATGCACAATGACCGACCAAAGTAGGCATATGTACTGCCTTTGACCAAAGAAATCCGCTGTGTGTGGTCAACGTTGACAACTCTGAATACCAGTCACAAATGGTCAGAGGGGGAAACAATGGTTTGGGAATACCAGGTATCAAATAGCAAGCACAAGGGGCTTCAATACATTGTGGCACGCTGTGGAGACCATGCACGATGACCAACCAAAGTAGGCATATGTCACAAACCATGACCAAGTAATGCCACTAAGTGTGGTAAACTATGTCAACTCATAACACGAGTCACAAATGGTCAGGGTGGAAGATCGTGGTTTGTGAATACTAGTTATCAACTAGCAAGTACAAATACATTCAATATGTAGTGGCACAGTATAGCTTCAATGCACAGTGACCAACCAAAATATGCATATGTCACTAACCATGACCAACAAAGTTCACTTCATGTGGTCAACGTTGAAAACGCATAACACGAGTCTCAAATGGTCAGAGGGGAAAACAATGGGTTGGGAACACTAGTTATCAACTAGCAAGTACAAAGACCTTCAACAAGCAGTGGCACGGTATGGCTAGCGTGCACAGTGACCAACCCAAGGATGCATACGTGACTAGGAAAGAATAAGTTCACGATGTGTGGTCAACATTGACAACTCATAACACGAGTCACAAATGGTCAAAAGGAGAGAGAATGGTTTGGGAAGCCTATGTATTGACTAGAGAGGACAAATAACTTTAATACGTAGTGGCACAGTGTGGCTAATATGCACACCAAACAACCAAACGAGGAATATGTCACTGATCATGACCAGAGAATTTCAATATGGGTGGTCAACGTTGACCAACCATAACACGAGTCACAAACGGTCAGGAGAGTATACAATGCTATGGGAATATCGGTTCTCAACTACAGTCAGTAGTAGCACGGTGTGGCTACCATGCACAATGACCAGCCAAAGTACGCATATGTACTGCCTTTGACCAAAGAAATGCGCTGTGTGTGGTCAACGTTGACAACTCATAATACGAGTCAAAAATGCTCAGAGGGGGAAACAATGGTTTGGGAACACCAAGTATCAAATAGCAAGCACAAGGGGCTTCAATACGCTGTGGCACAGTGTGGAGACCATGCACGATGACAAACCAAAGTAGGCATATGTCACTGACCATGACCAAATAATGTCACCAAGTATGGTAAACTTTGACAACTCATAACACGAGTCACAAATGGTCAGGGTGGCAGATAATGGTTTGTGAATACTAGTTATCGACTAGCAAGTACAAATACCTTCAATATGTAGTGGCATAATGTGGCTTCAATGCACAGTGACAAACCAAAGTATGCATATCTCACTAACAATGACTAACAAATTTCACTTCATGTGGTCAACGTTGAAAACGCATAACACGAGTCACAAATGGTCAGAGGGGAAAACAATGCGTTGGGAACACTAATTATCAATTAGCAAGTACAAAGACCTTCAACTAGAAGTGGCACGGTATGGCTAGCGTGCACAGTGACCAACCGAAGGATGCATACGTCACTGACTACGACCGAATAAGTCCACTATGTGTGGTCAACATTGACAACTCATAACACGAGTCACAAATGGTCAGAGGGAGAGACAATGGTTTGCGAAGCCTATGTATTGACTATAAAGGACAAAGAACTTTAATACGTAGTGGCACGGTGTGGCTAATATGCACACCAAACTACCAAACTGGGCATATGCCACTGATCATGACCAGAGAAATTCAATATGGGTGGTCAACATCGACCAATCATAACACGAGTCACAAACGGTCAGGAGAGGAAATAATGCTATGGGAATATTGGTTCTCAACTACCAAGTTCAACGACCGTCAATCAGTAGTAGCACGGTGTGGCTACCATGCACAATGACCGACCAAAGTAGGCATATGTACTGCCTTTGACCAAAGAAATCCGCTGTGTGTGGTCAACGTTGACAACTCATAATACGAGTCACAAATGGTCAGAGGTGGAAGCAATGGTTTGGGAACACCAGGTATCAAATAGCAAGCACAAGAGGCTTCAATACGTTGTAGCACGGTGTGGAGACCATGCACGATGACCAACCAAAGTAGGCATATGTCACAAACCATGACCAAATAATGCCACTAAGTGTGGTAAATTTTGACAACTCATAACACAAGTCACAAATGGTCTGGGTGGAAGTTTATGGTTTGTGAATACTACTTATCGACTAGAAAGTACAAATACCTTCAATATGTAGTGGCACAATGTGGCTTCAATGCACAGTGACCAACCAAAGTATGCAGATGTCACTAACCATGACCAACAAATTTCACTTCATGTGGTCAACGTTGAAAACGCATAACACGAGTCACAAATGGTCAGAGGGGAAAACAATGCATTAGGAACACTAGTTATCAACTAGCAAGTACAAAGACCTTCAACAAGCAGTGGCACGGTATGGCTAGCGTGCACAGTGACCAACCAAAGGATGCATACGTCACTGACTACGACCGAATAAGTCCACTATGTGTGGTCAACATTGACAACTCATAACACGAGTCACAAATGGTCAGAGGGAGAGACAATGGTTTGGGAAGCCTATGTATTGACTAGAAAGGACAAAGAACTTCAATACGTAGAGGCACGGTGTGGCTAATATGCACACCAAACAACCAAACTAGGCATATGTCACTGATCATGACCAGAGAATTTCAATATGGGTGGTCAACATTGACCAACCATAACACGAGTCACAAACGGTCAGGAGAGGAAACAATGCTATGGGAATATTGGTTCTCAACTATCAAGTACAATGACCGTCAATCAGTAGTAGCTAGGTGTGGCTACCATGCACAATGACCGACCAAAGTAGGCATATGTACTGCCATTGACCAAAGAAATCCGCTGTGTGTGGTCAACGTTGACAACTCATGATATGAGTCACAAATGGTCAGAGGGGGAAACAATGGTTTGGGAACACCGAGTATGAAATAGCAAGCACAAGAGGCTTCAATATGCTGTGGCACGGTGTGGAGACCATGCACGATGACCAACCAAAGTAGGCATATGTCACAAACCATGACCAAATAATGCCACTAAGTGTGGTACACTTTGACAACTCATAACACAAGTCACAAATGGTCAGGGTGGAAGTTAATGGTTTCTGAATACTACTTATCGACTAGAAAGTACAAATACCTTCAATATGTAGTGGCACAATGTGGCTTCAATGCACAGTGACCAACCAAAGTATGCAGATGTCACTAAATATTACCAACAAATTTTACTTCATGTGGTCAACGTTGAAAACGCATAACACGAGTCACAAATGGTCAGAGGGGAAATAATTGCGTTGGGAACACTAGTTATCAACTAGCAAGTACAAAGACCTTCAACAAGCAGTGGCACGGTATAGCTAACGTGCACAGTGACCAACCAAAGGATGCATACGTCACTGACTACGATCGAATAAGTCCACTATGTGTGGTCAACATTGACAACTCATAACACGAGTCACAAATGTTCAGGGGGAGAGACAATGGTTTGGGAAGCCTATGTATTGACTAGAAAGGACAAAGAACTTCAATATGTAGTGGCACGGTGTGACTAATATGCAGACCAAACAACCAAACTAGGCATGTGTCACTGATCATGACCAGAGATTTTCAATATGGGTGGTCAACATTGACCAACCATAACACGAGTCACAAACAGTCAGGAGAGGAAACAATGCTATGGGAATATTGGTTCTCAACTACCAAGTACAACGACCGTCAATCAGTAGTAGCACGGTGTGGCTACCATGCACAATGACCGACCAAAGTAGGCATATACACTGCATTTTAGCAAAGAAATCCGTTGTGTGTGGTCAACGTTGACAACTCATAATACAAGGCGCAAATGGTCAGAGGGGGAAGCAATGGTTTGGGAACACCAGGTATCAAATAGCAAGCACAAGGGGCTTCAATACGTTGTGGCACGGTGTGGAGACCATGCATGATGACCAACCAAAGTAGGCATATGTCACAAACCATGACCAAATGATGCCAGTAAGTGTGGTAAACTTTGACAACTCATAACACGAGTCACAAATGGTCAGGGTGGAAGATAATGGTTTGTGAATACGAGTTATCGACTAGCAAGTACAAACACCTTCAATATGTAGTGGCACAAGGTGGGTACAATGCACAGTGACCAACCAAAGTAGCATATGTCACAAACCATGACCAACAAATTTCACTTCATGTGGTCAACGTTGAAAATGCATAACACGAGTCACAAAAGGTCAGAGGGGGAAACAATGGGTTGTGAACACTAGTTATCAACGAGCAAGTACAAAGACTTTCAACAAGCAGTGGCACGGTATGGCTAGCGTGCACAGTGACCAACCAAAGGATGCAAACGTCACTGACTACGACCGAATAAGTCCACTATGTGTGGTCAACATTGACAACTCATAACACGAGTCACAAATAATCAGATGGAGAGACAATGGTTTGGAAAGCCTATGTATTGACTAGAAAGGACAAAGAACTTCAATACGTAGTGGCACGGTGTGGCTAGTATGCACACCAAACAACCAAACCAGGCATATGTCACTGATCATGACCAGAGAACTTCAATAAGGGTGGTCAACGTTGACCAACCATAACACGAGTAACAAACGGTCACGAGAGGAAACAATGCTATGGGAATATCGGTTCTCAACTACCAAGTACAACGACCTTCAGTCAGTAGTAGCACGATGTGGCTACCATGCACAATGACCGAACAAACTAGGAATATGTACTGCCTTTGACCAAAGAAATCCGCTGTGTGTGGTCAACGTTGACAACTCATAATACGAGTCACAAATGGTCAGAGGGGGAAACAATGGTTTGGGAACACCAAGTATCAAATAGCAAGCTCAAGGGGAATCAATACGCTGTGGCACGGTGTGGAGACCATGCACGATGACCAACCAAAGTAGGCATATGTCACTGACCATGACCAAATAATGTTTTCAAGTGTGGTAAACTTTGACAACTCATAACACGAGTCACAAATTGTCAGGGTGGAAGATAATGGTTTGTGAATACTAGTTCTTGACTAGCAAGAACAAATACCTTCAATATGTAGTGGCACAATGTGGCTTCAATGCACAGTGACCAACCAAATTATGCAGATGTCACTAACCATGACCAACAAATTTCACTTCATGTGGTCAACGTTGAAAACGCATAACACGAGTCACAAATGGTCAGAGGGGAAAACAATGAGTTGGGAACACTAGTGATCAACTAGAAAGTATAAAGAGCTTCAACAAGCAGTGGCACGGTATGGCTAGCGTGCACAGTGACCAACCAAGGGATGCATACGTCACTGACTACGACCGAATAAGTCAACTATGTGTGATCAACATTGACAACTCATAACACGACTCACAAATGGTCAGAGGGATAGACAATGGTTTGGGAAGCCTATGTATTGACTAGAAAGGACAAAGAGCTTCAATACGTAGTGGCACGGTGTGGATAATATGCACACGAAACAACCAAACTAGGCATATGTCACTGATCATGACCAGAGACTTTCAATATGGGTGGTCAACATTGATCAACCATAACACGAGTCACAAACGGTCAGGAGAGGAAACAATGCTATGGGAATATTGGTTCTCAACTACCAAGTGCAACGATCGTCAATCAGTAGTAGCACGGTGTGGCTACCATGCACAATGACCGACCAAAGTAGGCATATATACTGCCTTTGAGCAAAAAAATCCGTTGTGTGTGGTCAACGTTGACAGCTCATAATACGAGTCGCAAATGGTCAGAGGGGGAAGCAATGGTTTGGGAACACCAGGTATCAAATAGCAAGCACAAGGGGCTTCAACACGGTGTGGCACGGTGTGGAGACCATGCACGATGACCAACCAAAGTAGGCATATGTCACAAACCATGACCAAATAGTGCACTAAGTGTGGTAAACTTTACCAACTCATAACACGAGTCACAGATGGTGAGGGTGGAAGATAATGGTTTGTGAATACTAGTTATCGACTAGCAAGTACAAACACCTTCAATATGTAGTGGCACAATGTGGCTACAATGCACAGTGACCAACCAAAGTATGCATAT
The DNA here is from genome assembly GCA_023375785.1 of Penium margaritaceum. Classification (NCBI taxonomy): domain Eukaryota; kingdom Viridiplantae; phylum Streptophyta; class Zygnematophyceae; order Desmidiales; family Peniaceae; genus Penium; species Penium margaritaceum. The sequence continues at coordinate 34,850 of SZWC01013268.1, read as the reverse complement.
GTCACTAACCATGATAAAAAAAATTCACTTCATGTGGTCAACGTTGAAAATGCATAACACGATTCACAAAAGGTCAGAGGGGGAAACAATGGGTTGTGAACACTAGTTATTAACCAGCAAGTACAAAGACCTTCAACAAGCAGTGGCACGGTATGGCTAGCGTGCATACTGACCAACCAAAGGATGCATATGTCACTGACTACAACCGAGTAAGTCCACTATGTGTGGTCAACATTGACAACTCATAACACGAGTCACAAATGATCAGAGGGAGAGACAATGGTTTGGAAAGCCTATGTATTGACTAGAAAGGACAAAGAACTTCAATACGTAGTGGCACGGTGTGGCTAATATGCACACCAAACAACCAAACTAGGCATATGTCACTGATCATGACCTGAGAATTTCAATAAGGGTGGTCAACGTTGACCAACCATAACACGAGTCACAAACGGTCAGGAGAGGAAACAATGCTATGGGAATATCGGCTCTCAACTACCAAGTACAACGACCTTCAGTCAGCAGTAGCACGGTGTGGCTATCATGCACAATGACCGACCAAACAAGGCATATGTATTGCCTTTGACCAAAGAAATCCGCTGTGTGTGGTCAACGTTGACAACTCATAATACGAGTCACAAATGGTCAGAGGGGGAAACAATGGTTTGGGAACACCAAGTATCAAATAGCAAGCACAAGGGGCATCAATACGCTGTGGCACGGTGTGGAGACCATGCACGATGACCAACCAAAATAGGCATATGTCACTGACCATGACCAAATAATGTCACCAAGTGTGGTAAAATTTGACAACTCATAACACGAGTCACAAATTGTCAGGGTGGAAGATAATGGTTTGTGAATACTAGTTATCGACTAGCAAGTACAAATACCTTCAATATGTAGTGGCACAACGTGGCTTCCATGCACAGTGACCAACCAAATTATGCAGATGTCACTAACCATGACCAACAAATTTCACTTCATGTGCTCAACGTTGAAAACGCATAACACGAGTCAAAAATGGTCAGAGGGGAAAACAATGAATTGGGAACACTACTAATCTACTATAAAGTACAAAAAGCTTAAACAAGCAGTGGTACGGTATGGCTAGCGTGCACAGTGACCAGCCAAAGGATGCATACGTCACTGACTACGACCGAATAATTCCACTATGTGTGATGAACATTGACAACTCATAACAGGAGTCACAAATGGTCAGAGGGAGAGACAATGGTTTGTGAAGCCTACGTATTGACTAGAAAGGACAAAGAACTTCAATACATATTGGCACGGTGTGGCTTATATGCACACGAAACAACCAAACTAAGCATATGTCACTGATCATGACCAGAGACTTTCAATATGGGTGGTCAACATTGACCAACCATAACACGAGTCACAAACAGTCAGGAGAGGAAACAATGCTATGGGAATATTGGTTCTCAACTACCAAGTACAACGACCGTCAATCAGTAGTAGAACGGTGTGGCTACCATGCAGAATGACCGACCAAAGTAGGCATATATACTGCCTTTGAGCAAAGAAATCCGTTGTGTGTGGTCAACTTTGACAACTCATAATACGAGTCGCAAATGGTCAGATGGGGAAGCAATGGTTTGGGAACACCAGGTATCAAATAGCAAGCACAAGGGGCTTCAATACGTTGTGGCACGGTGTGGAGACCATGCACGATGACCAACCAAAGTAGGCATATGACACTGACCATGACCAAATAATCTCACCAAGTGTGGTAAAACTTGACAACTCATAACACTAGTCACAAATGGTCAAGGTGGAAGATAATGGTTTGTGAATACTAGTTCTCAGCTAGCAAGTACAAGTAACTTCAGTATGTAGTGGCACGGTGTGGCTTCAATGCATAGTGACCAACCAAATCATGCATATGTCACTAACCATGACCAACAAATTTCACTTCATGTGGTCAACGTTGAAAACGCATAACACGAGTCACAGATGGTCAGAGGGGAAAACAATGGGTTCGGAACACTAGTTATCAACTAGCAAGTACAAAGACCTTCAACAAGCAGTGGCATGGTATGGCTAGCGTGAACAGTGACCAATCCAGGGATGCATACGTCACTGACTACGACCGAATAAGTCCACTATGTGTGGTCAACATTGACAACTCAGAACACGAGTCACAAATGGTCAGAGGGAGAGACAATGGTTTGGGAAGCCTATGTATTGACTAGAAAGGTCAAATAACTTCTATACGTAGTGGCACGGTGTGGCTAATATGCACACCAAACAACCAAACAAGGCATATGTCACTGATCATGACCAGAGAATTTCAATGTGGGTGGTTAACGTTGACCAACCATAACACGAGTCACAAAAGTTCGGGAGTGGAAACAATGCTATGGGAATATCGGTTCTCAACGACCAAGTACAACGACCTTCAGTCAGTAGTAGCATGGTGTGGCTACCATGCACGATGACCGGCCAAAGAAGGCATATGTACTGCCTTTGACCAAAGAAATCCGCTATGTGTGGTCAACGTTGACAACTCATAATACGAGTCACAAATGGTCAGAGGGGGAAACAATGGTTTGGGAACACCATGTATCAAATAGCAAGCACAAGGGGCTTCAATACATTGTGGCACGGTGTGGAGACCATGCACGATGACCAGCCAAAGTAGGCATATGTCACTAACCATGACCAAAAAATGTCACTAAGTGTGGTAAAATTTGACAACTCATAACACAACTCACAAATGGTCAGGGTGGAAGATAATGGTTTGTGGATACTATTTATCGACTAGCAAGTAGAAATACATTTAATATGTAGTGGCACAATGTGGCTTCAATGCACAGTGACCATCCAAAGTATGCATATGTCACTGACCATGACGGAAAAGTTTCACTTCATGTGGTCAATGTTGACAAGTCACACCACGAGTCACAGATATTCAGAGGGGGGAGCAATGGTTTGGGAACACTAGCTATGAACTAGAAAGCACATACACCTTCAATACGTAGTGAAACGGCGTGGTAACCATGTACAGTGACAAACCAAAGTAGGCAGATGTCACCAACCATGACCAAACGGATTTCGCAATGTGTGGTCAACGTTGAAAACTTATAACATGATTCACAAATGGTCAGAGGGGGGAACCATGGGTTGGAAACACCAGTTATTAACTAGCAAGTAGAAAGATTTTCAACAAATAGTGGCACGGTGTAGCTAGCATGCACAGTGACCAACCAAAGGATGCATGTGTCACTGACTATGACCGAAGAAGTCCACTATGTACGGTCAACGTTGACAACTCATAACACGAGTCACAAATGGTTAGAGGGAGAGACAATGGTTTGGGAACCCTATATATCGACTAGAAATGAAAAAGAACTTCAATACGTAGTGGCACGTTGTGGCTACTATGCACACCAAACAACCAAAACCAGGCATATGTCACTGATCATGACCAGAGAATTTCTATAAGGGTGGTCAACGTTGACCAACCATAACACGAGTCACAAACGGTCAGGAGAGGAAACAATGCTATGGGAATATCGGTTCTCAACTACCAAGTACAACGACATTCAGTCAGTAGTAGCACGGTGTGGCTACCATGCACAATGACCGACCAAACTGGGCATATGTACTGCCTTTGACCAAAGAAATCCGCTGTGTGTGGTCAACGTTGACAACTCATAATACGAGTCACAAGTGGTCAGAGGGGGAAACAATGGTTTGGGAACACCAAGTATGAAATAGCAAGCACAAGGCGCATCAATACGCTGTGGCACGGTGTGGAGACCATGCACGATGATCAACCAAAGTCGGCATATGTCACTGACCATGACCAAATAATGTCACCAAGTGTGGTAAACTTTGACAACTCATAACACGAGTACCAAATTGTCAGGGTGGAAGGTAATGGTTTGTGAATACTAGTTATCGACTATCAAGAACAAATACCTTCAATATGTAGTGGCACAATGTGGCTTCAATGCACAGTGACCAACCAAATTATGCAGATGTCACTAACCATGATCAACAAATTTCACTTCATGTGGTCAACGTTGAAAACGCATAACACGAGTCACAAATGGTCAGAGGGGAAAACAATGAGTTGGGAACACTAGTTATCAACTAGCAAGTACAAAGAGCTTCAACAAGCAGTGGCACGGTATGGCTATCGTGCACAGTGACCAACCAAAGGATGCATACGTCACTGACTACGACTCAATAAGTCAACTATGTGTGATCATTATTGACAACTCATAACACGAGTCACAAATGGTCAGAGGGAGAGACAATGGTTTGGGAAGCCTATGTATTGACTAGAAAGGACAAAGAGCTTCAATACATAGTGGCACGGTGTGGCTAATATGCACACGAAACAACCAAACTAGGCATATGTCACTGATCATGATCAGAGACTTTCAAAATGGGTGGTCAACATTGACCAACCATAACACGAGTCACAAACGGTCAGGAGAGGAAACAATGCTATGGGAATATTGGTTCTCAACTAATGAGTACAACGACCGTCAATCAATAGTAGCACGGTGTGGCTACCATGCACAATGACCGACCAAAGTAGGCATATATACTACCTTTGATCAAAGAAATCCGTTGTGTGTGGTCAACGTTGACAACTCATAATACGAGTCGCAAATGGTCAGAGGGGGAAGCAATGGTTTGGGAACACCAGGTATCAAATAGCAAGCACAAGGGGTTTCAATACGTTGTGGCACGGTATGGAGACCATGCACGATGACCAACCAAAGTAGGCATATGTCACAAACCACGACCAAATAATGCCACTAAGTGTGGTAAACTTTGCCAACTCATAACACGAGTCACAAATGATCAGGGTGGAAGATAATGGTTTGTGAATACTAGTTATCGACTAGCAAGTACAAACACCTTCAATATGTAGTGGCACAATGTGGCTACAATGCACAGTGACCAACCAAATTATGCATATGTCACTAACCATGACCAGCAAATTTCACTTCATGTGGTCAACGTTGAAAACACATAACACGAGTCACAAATGGTCAGAGGGGAAAACAATGGGTTGGGAACACTAGTTTTCAACTAGCAAGTACAAAGACCTTCAACAAGCAGTGGCACGGTATGGCTAGCGTACACAGTGACCAACCCAAGGATGCAAACGTCACTGACTACGACCGAATAAGTCGACTATGTGTGGTCAACACTGACAACTCATAACAAGAGTCACAAATGGTCAGAGGGAGAGACAATGGTTTAAGAAGCCTACGTATTGACTAGAAAGGACAAATAAATTCAATACGTAGTGGCAGGGTGTGGCTAATATGCACACCAAACAACCAAACTAGGCATATGTCACTGATCATGACCAGAGAATTTCAATATAAAGGGTCAACGTTGACGAACCATAACACGAATCACAAACGGTCAGGAAAGGAAACAATGCTATGGGAATATTGGTTCTCAACTACCAAGTACAATGACCGTCAATCAGTAGTAGCACGGTGTGGCTACCATGCACAATGACCGACCAAAGTAGGCATATGTACTTCCTTTGACCAAAGATATCCGCTTTGTGTGGTCAACGTTGACAACTCGTAATACGAGTCATATATGGTCAGAGGGGGAAGCAATGGTTGGGAACACCAGGTATCAAATAGCAAGCACAAGGGGCTTCAATACGTTGTAGCACGGTGTGGAGACCATGCACGATGACCAACCAAAGTAGGCATATGTCACAAACCATGACCAAATAATGCCACTAAGTGTGGTAAACGTTGACAACTCATAACACAAGTCACAAATGGTCAGGGTGGAAGTTAATGGTTTGTGAATACTACTTATCGACTAGCAAGTACAAATACCTTCAATATGTAGTGGCACAATGTGGTTTCAATGCACAGTGATCAACCAAAGTATGCAGATGTCACTAACCATGACCAACAATTTTCACTTCATGTGGTCAACGTTGAAAACGCATACACGACTCACAAATGGTCAGAGGGGAAAACAACGCGTTGGGAACACTAGTTATCAACTAGCAAGAACAAGGACCTTCAACAAGCAGTGGCACGGTATGGCTAGCGTGCACAGTGACCAACCAAAGGATGCATACGTTACTTACTACGACCGAATAAGTCCACTATGAGTGGTCAACATTGACAACTCATAACACGAGTCACAAATGGTCAGGGGGAGAGACAATGGTTTGGGAAGCCTATGTATTGACTAGAAAGGACAAAGAACTTCAATACGTAGTGGCACGGTGTGGCTAATATGCACACCAAACAACCAAACTAGGCATGTCACTGATCATGACCAGAGAATTTCAATTTGGGTGGTCAACATTGACCAACCACAACACGAGTCACAAACGGTCAGGAGAGGAAACAATGCTATGGGAATATTGGTTCTCAACTACCAAGTACAACGACCGTCAATCAGTAGTAGCACAGTGTGGCTACCATGCACAATGACCGACCAAAGTAGGCATATATACTGCATTTGAGCAAAGAAATCCGTTGTGTGTGGTCAACGTTGACAACTCATAATACAAGGAGCAAATGATCAGAGGGGGAAGCAATGGTTTGGGAACACCAGGTATCAAATAGCAAGCACAAGGGGCTTCAATACGTTGTGGCACGGTGTGGAGACCATGCACGATGACCAACCAAAGTAGGCATATGTCACAAACCATGACCAAATGATGCCACTAAGTGTGGTAAACTTTGACAACTCATAACACGAGTCACAAATGGTCAGGGTAGAAGATAATGGTTTGTGAATACTAGTTATTGACTAGCAAGTACAAACACCTTCAATATGTAGTGGCACAATGTGGCTACAATGCACAGTGACCAACCAAAGTAGCATATGTCACAAACCATGACCAACAAATTCCACTTCATGTGGTCAACGTTAAAAACCATAACACAATTCACAAAAGGTCAGAGGGGGAAACAATGGGTTGTGAACACTAGTTATGAACTAGCAAGTACAAATACGTTCAACAAGCAGTGGCACGGTATGGCTAGCGTGCACAGTGACCAACCAAAGGATGCATACGTCACTGACTACGACCGAATAAGTCCACTATGTGTGGTCAACATTGACAACTCATAACACGAGTGACAAATAATCAGATGGAGAGACAATGGTTTGAAAAGCCTATGTATTGACTAGAAAGGACAAAGAACTTCAATACGTAGTGGCACGGTGTGGCTAGTATGCACACCAAATAACCAAACTAGGCATATGTCACTAATCATGACCAGATAATTTCAATAAGGGTGGTCAACGTTGATCAACCATGACACGAGTCACAAACGGTCAAGAGAGGAAACAATGCTATGGGAATATCGGTTCTCAACTACCAAGTACAACGACCTTCAGTCAGTAGTAGCAAGGTGTGGCTACCATGCACAATGACCGACCAAACTTTGCATGTGTACTGCCTTTGACCAAAGAAATCCGCTGTGTGTGGTCAACGTTGACAACTCATAATACGAGTCACAAATGGTCAGAGGGGGAACCAATGGTTTGAGAACACCAAGTATCAAATAGCAAGCACAAGGGGCATCAATACGCTGTGGCACGGTGTGGAGACCATGCACAATGACCAACCAAAGTAGGCATATGTCACTGACCATGACCAAATAATGTCACCAAGTGTTGTAAACTTTGACAACTCATAACAGGAGTCACAAATGGTCAGGGTGCAAGATAATGGTTTGTGAATACTAGTTATCGTTTAGCAAGTACAAATACCTTCAATATGTAGTGGCACCGTGTGGCTACAATGCACAGTGACCAACCAAAGTATGCACATGTCACTGACCATGACCAACAAATTTCACTTCATGTGGTCAACGTTGACAACTCACAACACAAGTTGCTGATAGTCAGAGGGGGGTAACAGTGGTTTCGAAACACTAACTATCAACTAGAAAGCACAAAGACCTTCAATACATAGTGACACGGTGTGGTAACCACTGACAGTGACAAACCAAACCAGGCATATGTCACTAACAATGACCAAAGAACTTCAATATGGGTGGTCAACGTTCACAACCCATAACATGAGTCACAAATGGTCAGAGGGGGAAGCAATGGTTTCAAAACGCTATGTATCTTCTAGGAAGTACAAATATCTTTCGTGTGTATTTACACGGTGTGGCTACCGTGCACAATGACCTATCCAAGTAGGCATACATCACTGCTCATGACCAAAGAAGTTTAGTGTGTGTGGTCAACGTTCACAACTTGTAATACAATTACAAAATGGGCAGAGGGAGAAACAATGGTTTGGGAATACGTGGTATTGACTAGCAAGTACAAAGACCTTCGATAAGTGGTGGCACGGTGTGGCTACCATGCACAATGACCAATCGAAGTATTATTGTGTCACTGAATATCATCAAAAGAGTTTCACTGTGTGTTGTCAACTTTCCTTCATACGGCTGGTCAATTGGAGCAATGGTAGAGAGGTTATTCAAGCTCGAAGTTGCAAAATATGAAATTCTGTCTGCATCAATTCTTTATGAATGAACTAACTTTGTTATCATTCATATTTTTGAAAACTACTTCTAATCTTACACCCTCTCCTTTAATGCCCTTTACACATAGGAACCCTTATAATGTCATTTGGACATCATATGAACACCGTGTGAGTTGGCTTAGTGCATATAGAGTTAGATTCTGGAGCAGTAGGTCCTACGTTTGAATCCTCGTACGCGCAATATAGAATAGGCTCGCGACCTGGGGGGGGGGGCGGCCGTGTTGTGATACCTCAACTCTACCTTCGAGCCTAAGCCGTGGGGGGATAGGGGGGTGTCATAATGCGGTCGCAAATCTGTCCTCCAGGTCGTCCACGGAACATCCCTCTAGGAGGGTGGGAGGGAGTATTCCAGTGAAGGCACCTACGCGTAACAAACCAACAAAAACCGACCTGGTGTCAAAGGGAGAAACCTTTTGCTATTTAGTGACTAGCAAGTGCAAAGAATTTCAACAAGTAGTGGAACGGTGTGGCTACCATGCACAATGACCAACCAGATTAGGCATGTGCCACTTACCATGACCAAATAATTTTACTATGCGTGGTCAAAGTTGACAAACCAAGATATGGGTCACGAATTGTTGGAGGGGGAAACAATGGGTTGGGAAAAGTAGATGCCAACTACCAAGTACAACGACCTTCAGTCAGCAGTAGCACGGTGTGGCTACCATGCACAATGACCGACCAAACTAGGCATATGTACTGAAATTCACCAAAGAAATCTGCTGTGTGTGGTCAACGTTGACAACTCATAATACGAGTCACAAATGGTCAGAGGGGGAAACAATAGTTTGGGAACACCAGGTATGAAACAGCAAGCACAAGGGGCATCAATACGATGTGGCACGGTGTGGAAACCATGCACGATGACCAACCAAAGTAGGCATGTGTCACTGACCATGACCAAATAATGTCACCAAGTGTGGTAATTTTTGACAACTCATAACACGAGTCACAAATGGTCAGGGTGGAAGATAATGGTTTGTGAATACTAGATATTGGCTAGCAGGAACAAATACCTTCAATATTTAGTGGCACAATGTGGCTTCAATGCACAGTGACCAACCAAAGTATGCAGATATCACAAACCATGGCCGACAAATTCCACTTCATGTGGTCAACGTTGAAAACGCATAACACGAGCCACAAATGGTCAGAGGGGAAAACAATGCGTTGGGAACACTACTTATCAACTAGCAAGTACAAAGACCTTCAACAAGCAGTGGCACGGTATGGCTAGCGTGCACAGTGGCCAACCAAAGGATGCATACGTCACTGACTACGACCGAATAAGTCCACTATGTGTGGTCAACATTGACAACTCATAACACGAGTCACAAATGGTCAGA
>SZWC01013268.1:0-17355 GCA_023375785.1 Penium margaritaceum | reverse complement strand
GGCCAGGAAAGGAAACAATGCTATGGGAATATCGGTTCTCAACTACCAAGTACAACGACCTTCAGTCAGTAGTAGCACGGTGTGGCTACCATGCACAATGACCGGCCAAAGTAGGCATATGTACTGCCTTTGACCAAAGAAATCCGCTGTGTGTGGTCAACGTTGACAACTCATAATACCAGTCACAAATGGTCAGAGGGGGAAACAATGGGTTGGGAACACCAAGTATCAAATAGCAAGCACAAGGGGCCTCAATACGATGTGGCACGGTGTAGAGACCATGCACGATGACCAACCAAAGTAGGCATATGTCCCCGACCATGACCAAATAATGTCACTAAGTGTGGTAAACTTTGACAACTCATAACACGAGTCACAAATGGTCAGGGTGGAAGATAATGGTTTGTGAATACTAGTTATCGACTAGCAAGTACAAATACCTTCAATATGTAGTGGCACAATTTGGCTTCAATGCACAGTGACCAACCAAAGTATGCATATGTCACTAACCATGACTAACAAATTTCACTTCATGTCGTCAACGTTGAAAATGCATAACACGAGTCACAAATGGTCAGAGTGGAAAACAATGCGTTGGGAACACTAGTTATCAACTAGGAAGTACAAAGACCTTCAACAAGCAGTGGCACGGTATGGCTTGCGTGCATAGTGACCAACCAAAGGATGCATACGTCACTGACTATGACCGAATAAGTCCACTATGTGTGGTCGACATTGACAACTCATAACACGCGTCACAAATGGTCAGAGGGAGAGACAATGGTTTGGGAAGCCTATGTATTGACTAGAAAGGACAAATAACTTCAATACGAAGTGGCACGGTGTGGCTAATATGCACACCAAACAACTAAACTAGGCATATGTCACTGATCATGACCAGAGAATTTCAATATGAGTGGTCAACATTGACCAACCATAACACGAGTCACAAACGGCCAGGAGAGGACACAATGCTATGGGAATATTGGTTATCAACTACCAAGTACAACGACCGTCAATCAGTAGTAGCACGGTGTGGCTACCATGCACAATGACCGACCAAAGTAGGCATATATACTGCATTTGAGCAAAGAAATCCGTTGTTGTGTGGTCAACGTTGACAACTCATAATACAAGGCGCAAATGGTCAGAGGGGGAAGCAATGGTTTGGGAACACCAGGTATCAAATAGCAAGTACAAGGGGCTTCAATACGTTGTGGCACGGTGTGGAGACCATGCACGATGACCAACCAAAGTAGGCATATGTCACAAACCATGACCAAATGATGCCACTAAGTGTGGTAAACTTTGACAACTCATAACACGAGTCACAAATGGTCAGGGTGGAAGACAATGGTTTGTGAATACGAGTTATGGACTAGCAAGAAAAAATACCTTCAATATGCAGTGGCACAAGGTGGCTACAATGCACTGTGACCAACCAAAGTAGCATATGTCACAAACCATGACCAACAAGTTTCACTTCATGTGGTCAACGTTGAAAATGCATAACACCATTCACAAAAGGTCAGAGGGGGAAACAATGGGTTGTGAACACTAGTTATCAACCATCAAGTAAAAAGACCTTCAACAAGCAGTGGTACGGTATGGCTAGCGTGCACAGTGACCAGCCAAAGGATGCATACGTCACTGACTACGACCGAATAAGTCCACTATGTGTGGTCAACATTGACAACTCATAACACGAGTCACAAATAATCTGATTGAGAGACAATGGTTTGGAAAGCGTATGTATTGACTGGAAATGACAAAGAGCTTCAATACGTAGTGGCACGATGTGGCTAGTATGCACACCAAACAACCAAACTAGGCATATGTCACTGATCATGACCGGAGAATTTCAATAAGGGTGGTCAAGGTTGACCAACCATAATACGAGTCACAAACGGTCAGGAGAGGACACAATGCTATGGGAATATTGGTTGTCAACTACCAAGTACAACGACCGTCAATCAGTAGCAGCACAGTGTGGCTACCATGCACAATGACCGACCAAACTAGGCATATGTACTGCCTTTGACCAAAGAAATCCGCTGTGTGTGGTCAACGTTGACAACTCATAATACGAGTCACAAATGGTCAGAGGGGAAAACAATGAGTTGGGAACACTAGTGATCAACTAGCAAGTACAAAGAGCTTCAACAAGCAGTGGCACGGTATGGCTAGCATGCACAGTAACCAACCAAAGGATGCATACGTCACTGACTATGACCGAATCAGTCCACTATGTGAGGTCAACATTGACAACTCATAACACGAGTCACAGATGGTCAGAGGGAGAGACAATGGTTTGGGAAGCCTATGTATTGACTAGAAAGGACAAAGAACTTCAATACGTAGTGGCACGGTGTGGCTAATATGCACACCAAACAACCAAACTAGGCATGTGGCACTAATCATGACCGGAGAATTTCAATATGGGTGGTCAACATTGACCAACCATAACACGAGTCACAAACGGTCAGTAGAGAAAACAATGCTATGGGAATATTGGTTCTCAACTACCAAGTACAACGAACGTCAGTCAGTAGTAGCACAGTGTGGCTACCATGCACAGTGACCGACCAAAGTAGGCATATGTACTGCCTTTGACCAAAGAAATCCACTGTGTGTGGTCAACGTTGTCAACTCATAATATGAGTCACAAATGGTCAGAGGGGGAAACTATGGTTTGGGAACACCAAGTATCAAATAGCAAGCACAATGGGCTTCAATACGCTGTGGCACGGTGTGGAGACCATGCACGATGACCAACCAAAGTAGGCATATGTCACTGACCATGACCAAATAATGTCACAAGGTTTGGTAAACTTTGACAACTCATAACACCAGTTACAAATGGTCAGGGTGGCAGATAATGGTTTGTGAAAGCTAGTTATCGACTAGCAAATACAAATACCTTCAATATGTAGTGGCACAATTTGGCTTCAATGCACAGTGACCTACCAAAGTATGCATATGTCACTAACCATGACTAACAAATTTCACTTCATGTCGTCAACGTTGAAAACGCATAACACGAGTCACAAAGGGTCAGAGGGGAAAACAATGCATTGGGAACACTAGTTATCAAGTAGCAAGTATAAAGACCTTCAACAAGCAGTGGCACGGTATGGCTTGCGTGCACAGTGACCAACCGAAGGATGCATACGTCACTGACTACGACCGAATAAGTCCACTATGTGTGGTCAACATTGACAACTCATAACATGAGTCACAAATGGTCAGAGGGAGAGACAATGGTTTGGGAAGCCTATGTATTGACTAGAAAGGACAAAGAACTTCAATACGTAGTGGCACGGTGTGGCTAATATGCACACCAAACAACTAAACTAGGCATATGTTGCTGATCATGACCAGAGAATTTCAATATGAGTGGTCAACATTGACCAACCATAACACGAGTCAGAAACCGTTAGAAGAGAACACAATGCTATGGGAATATCGGTTCTCAACTACCAAGTACAATGACCGTCAATTAGTAGTAGCACGGTGTGGCTACCATGCAGAATGACCGACCAAAGTAGGCATATGTACTGCCTTTGACCAAAGAAATCCGCTGTGTGTGGTCAGCGTTGACAACTCTGAATACCAGTCACAAATGGTCAGAGGGGGAAACAATGGTTTGGGAACACCAGGTATCAAATAGCAAGCACAAGGGGCTTCAATACGATGTGGCACGGTGTGGAGACCATGCACGATGACCAACCAAAGTAGGCATATGTCACAAACCATGACCAAATAATGCCACTATGTGTGGTAAACTATGTCAACTCATAACACGAGTCACAAATGGTCAGGGTGGAAGATCATGGTTTGTGAATACTATTTATCAACTAGCAAGTACAAATACCTTCAATATGTAGTGGCACAGTGTAGCTTCAATGCACAGTGACCAACCAAATTATGCATATGTCACTAACCATGACCAACAAATTTCACTTCATGTGGTCAACGGTGAAAACGCATATCACGAGTCTCAAATGGTCAGAGGGGAAAACAATGGGTTGGGAACACTAGTTATCAACTAGCAAGTACAAATACATTCAACAAGCAGTGGCACGGTATGGCTAGCGTGCAGAGTGACCAATCCAAGGATGCAAACGTGACTACGACAGAATAAGTCCACTGTGTGTGGTCAACATTGACAACTCATAACACGAGTCACAAATGGTCAGAAGGAGAGACAATGGTTTGGGAAGCCTATGTATTGACTAGAAAGGACAAATAACTTTAATACGTAGTGGCACAGTGTGGCTAACATGCACACCAAACAACCAAACTAGGCATATGTTACTGATCATGACCAGAGAATTTCAATATGGGTGGTCAACGTTCACAACCCATAACATGAGTCACAAATGGTCAGAGGGGGAAGCAATGGTTTCAAAACGTTATGTATCTTCTAGGAAGTACAAATATCTTTCGTGTGTATTTGCACGGTGTGGCTACCGTGCACAATGACCTATCCAAGTAGGCATACATCACTGCTCATGACCAAAGACGTTTAGTGTGTGTGGTCAGCGTTCACAGCTCATAATACAAGTACAAAATGGGCAGAGGGAGAAACAATGGTTTGGGAATACGTGGTATTGACTAGCAAGTACAAAGACCTTCGATAAGTGGTGGCACGGTGTGGCTACCATGCACAATGACCAAACGAAGTATTATTGTGTCACTGAATATCATCAAAAGAGTTTCACTGTGTGTTGTCAACTTTCCTTCATACGGCTGGTCAATCGGAGCAATGGTTGAGAGGTTATTCAAGCTCGAAGTTGCAAAATCCGAAATTCCGTCTGCATCAATTCTCTATGAATAAACTAACTTTGTTATCATTCATAATTTTGAAAACTACCCTCTAATCTTACACCCCCTCCTTTAATGCCCTTTACACATAGGAACCCTTATAGTGTCATTTGGACATCATATGAACACCGTGTGAGTTGGCTTTGTACTTATAGAGTTAGATTCTGGAGCAGTAGGTCCTGCGTTTGAATCCTCGTACGCGCAATATAGAATAGGCTCGCGACCTGGGGGGGAGGGGAGGGGGCGGCCGTGTTGTGATACCTCAACTCTACTTTTGAGCCTAAGCCTTGGGGGGATATGGGGGTGTCATAATGCGGTTGCAAATCTGTCCTCCAGGTCGTCCACGGAACATCCCTCTAGGAGGGTGGGAGGGAGTATTCCAGTGAAGGAACCTACGCGTAACAAATCAACAAAACCGAACTGGTGTCAAAGGGGGAAACCTTTTGCTATTTATTGACTAGCAAGTGCAAATAATTTCAACAAGTAGTGGAACGGTGTGGCTACCATGCACAATGACCAACCAGATTAGGCATGTGCCACTTACCATGGCCAAATAATTTTACAAAGTGTGGTCAAAGTTGACAAACCATAATATGGGTCACGAATTGTTGGATGGGGAAACAATAGGTTGGGAAAAGTAGATGCCAACTACCAAGTACAACGACCTTCAGTCAGCAGTAGCACGGTGTGGCTACCATGCACAATGACCGACCAAACTAGGCATATGTACTGAAATTGACCAAAGAAATCTGCTGTGTGTGGTCAACGTTGACAACTCATAATACAAGTCACAAATGGTCAGAGGGGGAAACAATGGTTTGGGAACACCAGGTATCAAATAGCAAGCACAAGGGGCATCAATACGATGTGGCACGGTGTGGAGACCATGCACGATGACCAACCAAAGTAGGCATATGTCACTGACCATGACCAAATAATGTCACCAAGTATGGTAAACTTTGACAACTCATAACAGGAGTCACAAATGGTCAGGGTGGAAGATAATGGTTTGTGAATACTAGTTATTGGCTAGCAAGTACGAATACATTCAATATGTAGTGGCACAATGTGGCTTCAATGCATAGTGACCAACCAAAGTATGCAGATATCACTAACCATGACCAACAAATTTCACTTCATGTGGTCAACGTTGAAAACGAATAACACGAGTCACAAATGGTCAGAGGGGAAAACAATGCATTGGGAACACTAGTTATCAACTAGCAAGTACAAAGACCTTCAACAAGCAGTGCCACAGTATGGCTAGCGTGCACAGTGGCCAACCAAAGGATGCATACGTCACTGACTACGACCGAATAAGTCCACTATGTGTGGTCAACATTGTCAACTCATAACACGAGTCACAGATGGTCAGATTGAGAGACAATGCTTTGGGAAGCCTATGTATTGACTAGAAAGGACATAGAACTTCATTACGGAGTGTCACGGTGTGGCTAATATGCACACCAAACAACCAAACTAGGCACATGTCACTGATCATGACCAAAGAATTTCAATATGGGTGGTCACCATTGACCAAACATAACACGCGTCACAAACGGTCAGGAGAGGAAACAATGTTATGGGAATATTGGTTCTCAACTACCAAGAACAATGACCGTCAATCAGTAGTAGCACGGTGTGGCTACCATGCACAATGACCGACCAAAGTAGACATATATACTGCATTTGAGCAAAGAAATCCGCTGTGTGTGGTCAACGTTGACAACTCATAATACGAGTCACAAATATTCAGAGGGGGAAGCAATGGTTTGGGAACACCAGGTATCAAATAGTGAGCACAAGGGGCTTCAGTACGTTGTGGCCAATGTGGAGACCATGCACGATGACCAACCAAAGTAGGCATATGTCACAAACCATGACCAAATAATTCCAATAAGTGTGGTAAACTTTGACAGCTCAAAACACGAGTCACAAATGGTCAGGGTGGAAGACAATGGTTTGTGAATACTAGTTATCAACTAGCAAGTAGAAACACCTTCAATATGTAGTGGCACAATGTGGCTACAATGCACGGTGACCAACCAAAGTATGCATATGTCACTAACCATGACCAACAAATTTCACTTCATGTGGTCAACGTTGAAAACGCATAACACGAGTCACAAATGGTCAGAGGGGAAAACAATGGGTTGGGAACACTAGTTATCAACTAGCAAGTACAAAGACCTTCAACAAGCAGTGGCACGGTATGGCTAGCGTGCACAGTGACCAACCAAAGGATGCATACGTCACTGACTACGACCGAATAAGTCCACTATGTGTGGTCAACATTGACAACTCATAACACGAGTCACAAATGGTCAGAGGGAGAGAAAATGGTTTGGGAAGCATATGTATTGCCTAGAAAGGACAAATAACTTCAATACGTAGTGGCACAGTGTGCCTAATATGCACACCAAACAACCAAACTAGGCATGTGTCACTGATCATGACCAGAGAATTTCAATGTCGGTGGTCAACGTTGACCAACCATAACACGAGTCACAAACGGTCAGGAGAGGAAACAGTGCTATGGGAATATCGTTTCTCAACTACCAAGTACAACGACCTTCAGTCAGTAGTAGCACGGTGTGGCTACCATGCACAATGACCGGCCAAAGTAGGCATATGTACTGCCTTTGACCAAAGAAATCCGCTGTGTGTGGTCAACGCTGACAACTCATAATACGAGTCACAAATGGTCAGAGGGGGAAACAATGGTTTGGGAACACCAGGTATCAAATTGCTAGCACAAGGGGCTTCAATACATTGTGGCACGGTGTGGAGACCATGCACGATGACCAGCCAAAGTAGGCATATGTCACTAACCATGAACAAATAATGTCACTAAGTGTGGTAAACTTTGACAACTCATAACACAACTCACAAATGGTCAGGATGGAAGATGATGGTTTGTTGATACTAGTTGTCAACTAGCAAGTACAAATACCTTCAATATGTAGTGGCACAATGTGGCTTCAATGCACAGTGACCATCTTAAGTATGCATATGTCACTGATCATGACGGAAAATTTTCACTTCATGTGGTCAATGTTGACAACTCACAACACGAGTCATAGATATTCACAGGGGGTAGCAATGGTTTAGGAACACTAGCTATCAACTAGAAAGCACATAGACCTTCAATACGTAGTGAAACGGCATGGTAACCATGTACAGAGACAAACCAAAGTAGGCATATGTCACTAACCATGACCAAACGGATTTCACATTGTGTGGTCAACGTTGAAAACTCATAACATGAGTCACAAATGGTCAGAGGGGGAAACCATGGGTTGGGAACTCTAGCTATTAACTAGCAAGTAGAAATATTTTGAACAAGTAGTGGCACGGTGTGGCTAGCATGCACAGTGACCAACCAAAGGATGCATGTGTCACAGACTATGACCGAAGAAGTCCACTATGTACGGTCAACATTGACAACTCATAACACGAGTCACAAATGGTCAGAGGGAGAGACAATGGTTTGAAAACCCTATATATTGACTGGAAATGACAAATAATTTCAATACATAGTGGCACGTTGTGGCTACTATGCACACCAAACAACCAAAACCAGGCATATGTCACTGACCATGACCAGAGATTTTCAATATGGGTGGTCAACATTCACCAACCACAACATGAGTCACAAACCGTCAGAGGGGGAAACAGTGGTCTGGGAATATCAGTTCTCAAGTAGCAAGTACAGCGACCTTCAATCATCATAAGCACGGTGTGGCTACCATGCACAATG
Organism: Penium margaritaceum; assembly: GCA_023375785.1. NCBI lineage: Eukaryota > Viridiplantae > Streptophyta > Zygnematophyceae > Desmidiales > Peniaceae > Penium > Penium margaritaceum. Next base: position 8,768 of record SZWC01013268.1, on the reverse strand, counting down.
ACCGACCAAAGTAGGCACATGTACTGCCTTTGACCAAAGAAATCTGCTGTTGACAACTCATAATAGGAGTCACAAATGGTCTGAGGGGGAGACAATGGTTTGGGAACACCAAGTATCAAGTAGCAAGCACAAGGACCTTCAATAAGCTGTGCCACCGTGTGGATACCATGCACGATGTCCAACCAAAGTAGGTATATGTCACTGACCATGACCAAATAATGACACTAAGTGTTGTAAATTTTGACAACTCATAACACGAGTCACAAATGGTCAGGGTGCAAGATAATGGTTTGTGAATACTAGTTATCGACTAGCAAGTACAAAAACATTCAATATGTAGTGGCACCGTGTGGCTACAATGCACAGTGACCAACCAAAGTATGCACATGTCATTGACCATGACCAACAAATTTCACTTCATGTGGTCAACGTTGACAACTCACAACACGAGTTGCTAATAGTCAGAGGGGGGTAACAATGGTTTGGAAACACTAGCTATCAACTAGAAAGCAGAAAGACCTTCAATACATAGTGATACGGCGTGGTAACCACTGACAGTGACAAACCAAACTAGGCATATGTCACTAACCATGACCAAAGACTTTCAATATGGGTGGTCAACGTTGAAAACGCATAACACGAGTCACAAATGGTCAGGGGGGAAAACAATGCGTTGGGAACACTAGTTATCAACTAGCAAGTACAAAGACCTTCAACAAGTAGTGGCACGGTATGGCTGGCATGCACAGTGACCAACCCAGGGATGCATACGTCACTGACAACGATTGAATTAGTCCACTATGTTCGATCAACATTGACAACTCGTAACACGAGTCACAAATGGTCAGAGGGAGAGACAATGGTTTTGGAAGCCTATGTATTGACTAGAAAGGACAAAGAACTTCAATACGTAGTGGCACGGTGTGGCTAATATGCACACGAAACAACCAAACTAGGCAGATGTGACTGATCATGACCAAAGACTTTCAATATGGGTGGTCAACATCGACCAACCATAACACGAGTCAAAAACGGGCATTAGAGGAAACAATGCTATGGGAATATTGGTTCTCAACTACCAAGTACAACGACCGTCAATTAGTAGTAGCACGGTGTGGCTACCATGCACAATGACCGACCAAAGTAGGCATGTATACTGCCTTTGAGCAAAGAAATCCGTTGTGTGTGGTCAACGTTGACAACTCATAATACGAGTTGCAAATGGTCAGAGGGGGAAGCAATGGTTTGGGAACACCAGGTATCAGATAGCAAGCACAAGGGGCTTCAATGCGCTGTGGTACGGTGTGGAGACCATGCACGATGACCAACCAAAGTAGGCATATGTCACAAACCATGACCAAATAATTCCACTAAGTGTGGTAAACTTTGACAACTCCTAACACGAGTCACAAATGGTCAGGGTGGAAGATAATGGTTTGTGAATACCAGTTATCGACTAGCAAGTACAAATACCTTCAATATGTAGTGGCATGGTGTGGCTTCAATGCACAGTGACCAACCAAGTTATGCATATGTCACTAACCATGACCATAAATTTCACTTCATGTGGTCAACGTTGAAAACGCATAACACGAGTCACAAATGGTCAGAGGTGAAAACAATGGGTTGGGAACACTAGTTATGAACTAGCAAGTACAAAGACCTCCAACAACCAATGGCACGGTATGGCTAGCGTGCACAGTGACCAGCCCAAGGATGCATACGTCACTGACTAGGGCCGAATAAGTCCACTATGTGTGGTCAACATTGACAACTCATAACACGAGTCACAAATGGTTAGAGGGAGAGACAATCGTTTGATGAAACTATGTATTGACTAGAAAGGACAATGAACTTCAATACGTAGTGGCACGGTGTGGCTAATCTGCACACAAAACAACCAAACTAGGCATATGTCACTGATCATGACCAGAGAATTTCAATATGGGTGGTCAACGTTGACCAACCATAACACGACTCAGGAACGGTCAGGAGAGGAAACAATGCTATGGGAATATCGGTTCTCATCTACCAAGTACAACGACCTTCAGTTAGTAGTAGCACGGTGTGGTTACCATGCACAATGACCGACCAAAGTAGGCATATGTACTGCCTTTGACCAAAGAAATCCGCTGTGTGTGGTCAACGTTGACAACTCATAATATAAGTGACAAATGGTCAGAGGGGGAAACAATGATTTGGGAACACCAAGTATCAAGTAGAAAGCACAAGGGGCTTCAATACATTGTGGCACGGTGTGGAAACCATGCACGATGACCAACCAAAGTAGGCATATGTCACTGACCATGACCAAATAATGTCACCAAGTATAGTAAACTTTGACAACTCATAACAGGAGTCACAAATGGTCAGGGTGGCAGATAATGGTTTGTGAATACTAGTTATCGACTAGCAAGTACAAATACCTTCAATATGTAGAGGCACGATGTGGCTTCAATGCAAAGTGACCAGCCAAAGTATGCATATGTCACTAACCATGACTAACAAATTTCACTTCATGTGGTCAACGTTGAAAATGCATAACACGAGTCACAAATGGTCAGAGGGGAAAACAATGCGTTGGGAACACTAGTTATCAACCAGCAAGTACAAAGACCTTCCACAAGCAGTGGCACGGTATGGCTAGCGTGCACAGTGACCAACCAAAGGATGCATACGTCACTGACTACGACCAAATTAGTCCACTATGTGTGGTCAACATTGACAACTCAAAACACGGGTCGCAAATGGTCAGAGGGAGAGACAATGGTTTGGGAAGCCTATGTATTGACTATAAAGGACAATGAACTTCAATACGTAGAGGCACAGTGTGGCTAATATGCACACCAAACAACCAAACTAGGCATATGTCACTGATATTGACCAGAGAATTTCAATATGGGTGGCCAACATTGACCAAGCATAACACGAGTCACAAACGGTCAAGAGAGGAAACAATGCTATGGGAATATTGGTTCTCAACTACCAAGTACAATGACCGTCAATCAGTAGTAGCACGGTGTGGCTACCCTGCACAATGACCGACCAAAGTAAGCATATGTACTGCCTTTGACCAAAGAAATCCGCTGTGTGTGGTCAACGTTGACAACTCATAATACGAGTTACAAATGGTCAGAGGGGAAAGCAATGGTTTGGGAACACCAGGTATCAAATAGCAAGCACAAGGGGCTTCAATACGTTGTGGCACGGTGTGGAGACCATGCACGATGACCAACCAAAGTAGGAATATGTCACAAACCATGACCAAATAATGCCACTATGTGTGGTAAACTTTGACAACTCATAACACGAGTCACAAATGGTCGGGGTGGAAGATAATGGTTTGTGAATACTAGTTATCGACTAGCAAGTACAAATACCTTCAATATGTAGTGGCACGGCGTGGCTTTCAATGCAGAGTGACCAACCAAATTATGCAGATGTCACTAACCATGACCAACAAATTTCACTCAATGTGGTCAACGTTGAAAACGCATAACACGATTCACAAATGGTCAGAAGGGAAAACAATGGGTTGGGAACACTAGTTTTCAACTAGCAAGTACAAAGACCTTCAACAAGCAGTGGCACGGTATGGCTAGCGTACACAGTGACCAACCCAATGATGCATACGTCACTGACTACGACCGAATAAGCCCACTATGTGTGGTCAACATTGACAACTCATAACAAGAGTCACAAATGGTCGGAGGGAGAGACAATGGTTTGGGAAGCCTACGTATTGACTAGAAAGGACAAATAACTTCAATACGTAGTGGCACGGTGTGGCTAATATGCACACCAAACAACCAAACTAGGCATGTTTCACTGATCATGACCAGAGAATTTCAATATGGGTGGTCAACGTTGACCAACCATAACACGAATCACAAACGGTCAGGAAAGGAAACAATGCTATGGGAATATCGGTTCTCAACTACCAAGTACAACGACCTTCAGTCAGTAGTAGCACGGTGTGGCTACCATGCACAATGACCGGCCAAAGAAAGCATATGTACTGCCTTTGACCAAAGATATCCGCTGTGTGTGGTCAACGTTGACAACTCATAATACCAATCACAAATGGTCAGAGGGGGAAACAATGGGTTGGGAACACCAGGTATCAAATAGCAAGCACAAGGGGCTTGAATACGATGTGGCACGGTGTGCAGACCATGCACGATGACCAACCAAAGTAGGCATATGTCACCGACCATGACCAAATAATGTCACTAAGTGTGGTAAACTTTGACAACTCATAACACGAGTCACAAATGGTCAGGGTGGAAGATAATGGTTTGTGAATACTAGTTATCGACTAGCAAGTACAAATACTTTCAATATGTAGTGGCATAGTGTGGCTTCAATGCACAGTGACCAACCAAATTATGCATATGTCACTAACCATGACCAACAAATTTCACTTCATGTGGTCAACGTTGAAAACGCATAACGTGAGTCACAAATGGTCAGAGGGGAAAAAAATGGGTTGGGAACACTAGTTATCAACCAACAAGTACAAAGGCCTTCAACAAGAAGTGGCACGGTGTGGCTAGCGTGCACAGTGACCAGTCCAAGGATGCAGAAGTCACCGACTACGACCGAATAAGTCCACTATGTGTGGTCAACATTGACAACTCATAACACGAGTCACAAATGGTCAGAGGGAGAGACAATGGTTTGGAAAGCCTATGTATTGACTAGAAAGGACAAAGAACTTCAATACGTAGTGGCACGGTGTGGCTAGCGTGCACAGTGACCAGTCCAAGGATGCAGAAGTCACCGACTACGACCGAATAAGTCCACTATGTGTGGTCAACATTGACAACTCATAACACGAGTCACAAATGGACAGAGGGAGAGACAATGGTTTGGAAAGCCTATGTATTGACTAGAAAGGACAAAGAACTTCAATACGTAGTGGCACGGTGTGGCTAATATGCACACCAAACAACCAAACTAGGCATGTGTCACTGATCATGACCGGAGAATTTCAATATCGGTAGTCAAAATTGACCAACAATAACATGAGTCACAAACGGTCAGTATATAAAACAATGCTATGGAAATATCGGTTCTCAACTACCAAGTACAACGTCCGTCAGTCAGTAGTAGCACGGTGTCGCTACCATGCACAATCACCGACCAAAGTAGGCATATGTACTACCTTTGACCAAAGAAATCCGCTGTGTGTGGTCAACATTGACAACTCATAATACCAGTCACAAATTGTCCGAGGGGGAAACAATGGTTTCGGAACACCAGGTATCAAATAGCAAGCACAAGGGGCTTCAATACGATGTGGCACGGTGTGGAGACCATGCACGATGACCAACCAAAGTAGGCATATGTCACTGACCATGACCAAATAATGGCACTAAGTGTGGTAAACTTTGACAAGTCATAACACGAGTCACAAATGGTCAGGGTGGAAGATAATGGTTTGTGAATACAAGTTATTGACTAGCAAGTACAAATACGTTCAATATGTAGTGGCACAATGTGGCTTCAATGCACAGTGACTAACCAAATTATGCATATGTCACTAACAATGACCAACAAATTTCACTTCATGTGGTCAACGTTGAAATTGCATAACACGAGTCACAAATGGTCAAAGGGAAAAACAATGGGGTGGGAACACTAGTTATCAACTAGCAAGTACAAAGACCTTCAACAAGTAGTGGCACGGTATGGCTAGCGTGCAGAGTGACCAGCCCAAGGATGCATACGTCACTGACTACGGCTGAATAAGTCCACTATGTGAGGTCAACATTGACAACTCATAACACGAGTCACAAATGGTCAGAGGGAGAGACAATGTTTTGGAAAGCCTATGTATTGACTAGAAAGGACGAAGAACTTCAATACGTAGTGGCACGGTGTGGCTAATATGCACACCAAACAACCAAACTAGGCATATGTCACTGATCATGACCAGAGAATTTTAATATGGGTGGTCAACGTTGACCAACCATAACACGACTCACAAACAGTCAGGAGAAGAAACAATGATATGGGAATATCGGTTCTTAACTACCAAGAACAACGACCTTCAGTCAGTAGTAGCACGGTGTGGCTACCATGCACAATGACCGACCAAAGTAGGCATATGTACTGCCTTTGACCAAAGAAGTCCGCTGTGTGTGGTCATCGTTGACAACTCATAATATGAGTCACAAATGGTCAGAGGGGGGAACAATGGTTTGGGAACACCAAGTATCAAATAGCAAGCACAATGGTCTTCAATACGTTGTGGCACGGTGTGGAGACCATGCACGATGACCAACCAGGGTAGGCATATGTCACTGACCATGACCAAATAATGTCACCAAGTATGGTAAACCTTGACAACTCATAACACGAGTCACAAATGGTCAGGGTGGCAGATAATGGTTTGTGAATACTGGTTATCGACTAGCAAGTAAAAATGCCTTCAATATGTAGTGGCAAAATTTGGCTTCAATGCACACTGACCAACCAAAGTATGCATATGTCACTAACCATGACTAACAAATTTCACTGCATGTCGTCAACGTTGAAAACGCATAACACGAGTCACAAATGGTCAGAGGGGAAAACAATGCATAGGGAACACTAGTTATCAACTAGCAAGTACAAAGACCTTCAACAAGCAGTGGCACGGTATGGCTTGCGTGCACAGTGACCAACCAAAGGATGCATACGTCACTGACTACGACCGAATAAGTCCACTATGTGTGGTCAACATTGACAACTCATAACACGAGTCACAAATGGTCAGAGGGAGAGACAGTGGTTTGGGGGAAGCCTATGTATTGACTAGAAAGGACAAAGAACTTCAATACGTAGTGGCAATGTGTGGCTAATATGCACACCAAACAACCAAGCTAGGCATATGTCACTGATCATGACCAGAGAATTTCAATATGGGTGGTCAACGTTGACCAACCATAACACGAGTCACAAACGGTCTGGAGAGTAAACAATGCTATGGGAATATCGGTTCTCAAATACCAAGTACAAAGACCTTCAGTCAGTAGTAGCACGGTGTGGGTACCATGCACAATGACCGGCCAAAGTAGGCATATGTACTGCCTTTGACCAAAGAAATCCGCTGTGTGTGGTCAACGTTGACAACTCATAATACGAGTCACAAATGCTCAGAGGGGGAAAAAATGGTTTGGGAACACCAAGTATCAAATAGCAAGCACAAGGGGCTGCAATACGCTGTGGCACGGTGTGGAGACCATGCACGATGACCAACCAAAGTAGGCATATGTCACTGACCATGACCAAAAAATGTCACCAAGTATGGTAAACTTTGACAACTCATAACACGAGTCACAAATGGTCATGGTGGCAGATAATGGTTTGTGAATACTAGTTATCGACTAGCAAGTACAAATACCTTCAATATGTAGTGGCATAATGTAGCTTCAAAGCACAGTGACCAACCAAAGTATTTATATATCACTAACAATGACTAACAAATTTCACTTCATGTGGTCAACGTTGAAAACGCATAACACGAGTCACAAATGGTCAGAGGGGAAAACAATGCGTTGGGAACACTAGTTATCAACTAGCAAGTACAAAGACCTCCAACAAGCAGTGGCACGGTATGGCTAGCATGCACAGTGACCAACCAAAGGATGCATACGTCACTGACTACGACCGAATAAGTCCACTATGTGTGGTCAACATTGACAACTCATAACACGAGTCACAAATGGTCAGAGGGAGAGACAATGGTTTGCGAAGCCTTTGTATTGACTAGAAAGGACAAAGAGCTTCCATACGTAGTGGCACGGTGTGGCTAATATGCACACCAAACAACCAAACTAGGCATATGTCACTGATCATGACCAGAGAATTTCAATATGGGTGGTCAAATATGACCAACCATAACACGAGTCACAAACGGTCAGGAGAGGAAACAATTCTATGGGAATATTGGTTCTCAACTACCAAGTACAACGACCATCAATCAGTAGTAACACGGTGTGGCTACCATGTACAATGACCGACCAAAGTATGCATATATACTGCATTTGAGCAAAGAAATCCGTTGTGTGTGGTCATCGTTGACAACTCATAATACAAGGCGCAAATGGTCAGAGGGGGAAGCAATGGGTTGGGAACACCAGGTATCAAATAGCAAACACAAGGGGCTTCAATACGTTGTGGCATGGTGTGGAGACCATGCACGATGACCAACCAAAGTAGGCATATGTCACAAACCATGACCAAATGATGCCACTAAGTGTGGTAAACTTTGACAACTCATAACACGAGTCACAAACTGTCAGGGTGGAAGATAATGGTTTGTGAATACTAGTTATCGACTACCAAGTACAAACACCTTCAATATGTAGTGGCACAATGTGGCTACAATGCACAGTGACCAACCAAGGTAGCATATGTCACAAACCATGACCAGAAACTTTCACTTCATGTGCTCAATGTTGAAAACGCATAACACGATTCACAAAAGGTCAGAGGGGGAAACAATGGGTTGTGAACACTAGTTATCAACCAGCAAGTACAAATACCTCCAACAAGCAGTGGCACGGTATGGATAGCGTGCACAGTGACCAACCAAAGGATGCATACGTCACTGACTACAACCGAATACGTCCACTATGTGTGGTCAACATTAACAACTCATAACACGAGTCACAAATGATCAAATGGAGAGACAATGGTTTGGAAATCCTATGTATTGACTAGAAATGACAAAGAACATCAAAACGTAGTGGCACGGTGTCGCTAATATCCACACCAAA
>SZWC01013267.1:42762-57527 GCA_023375785.1 Penium margaritaceum | reverse complement strand
AACGCTAATCAAACTTCAATTTGTCTTTTTACTCAAGGGCAGAAAACATCGAGTATGAGGCATGCCTGGCAATTTTGTGCTAGTGCTCTGTTTCTCTCTCTCTCTCTCTCTCTCTCTCTCTCTCCCTCCCTCCCTCCCCCCCTCTCTCTCTGTCTCTTGTTTGATGTTTCCCTTCTCCTCGCTGACCCTCACTAGCAAGGAAAAGTGAGCAAGCACAAGGGCTTCAGGCCACTAGCCTTGCCCACAAGGCAGTGCGACCTCTTAGCCTCTGATCAAACAGCTAGCTCAATCGGTGGCTTGTGGCTAGCTTGTACGTGGCAGGCCGCCAGCTCGCTGATAACCAGCTAGTGGCTGGCCATTAGCGAGTCCTCACTTTGGCAAGGTAGAAGCTGGCCAGTTCCCTGCTTTGGCATGAGGGGAAGGAAAAATAAGACCTCCTGTTACATTCCTCTCCATTCATTATGAGCCATCCATCATTATAAATAAACAAGAAGGAGAGCGTGATAGTGAAGAACCACCATATGGAATCTCTAGCTAAGACATGAACATGTGCATCAACGTCTTGACCTAAGCTACAACCTCTAGGTCCACGTGCTCCCCTTGAGAATGGAGCGTCTGCGTGACAAGCATGTTGGATAATCCTAACCTCAAATGCTATTTTTATATAAGTATTGCCTAGCAGGAATGTTGTTCCCCATGCCTTAATTCAGCTGGTGCCACCTGCCACACGCATATATGTGCAAGCCACTAGCTCACTCCAGTATGCATCAACAACCAACTGGGAAAAGAAGATTCAAGCTCCCATGAGTTGTGCTCAAGGCCACACCTATTTCAATTAACAAGATATTCCCTAGCAATAAGCGTTTGGAGTGTACACTCTCCGTACTAGCGTAGAAAAAGAACCTCATATTGTTTGTCTCCAGCAATGATTGCCAACGGTGGTTGAACCATACCTTCATCCGTGTATAAATCCATCAAGTTCACATGCACGTCATCATGTGTCCTTCCACTCAACATAAGCACCAAATGGTATACCACTAACCAGATGCATGGAGTGATGGAAAGTAGCCTGATCCACTTCCACAGAAGTTTTTTTTGTTAAGGCAACTGAGAAAAAGGTTTTTCAAGTAAAAATACACCTTGTCACTGGTGTCAAATGAGAGCCCTGAGTGATGTTTGTTAGCATTGTTCTTCTGTCCTTGCAGAGCCGCTTGAAGGTGATCGATCACCTCATGTAGCCAACAGTCTATGGGATCAAAAGAGACTCATGCAGAAGGAACCTGTCCTACTTTCCTACTCTTCGCCTACAAAGAGAACACAACCAGATGCTCACCATTGTTAAACACAAATATTTTGAACTACGTGGACGTGCTCAGCAAGTTGTTCATGAAAAAATCTGTTGGTGCTAAGAATTCATGCCAGCCATTCATGACATGATCCACATACATGGGGAGTATCTGCTTTAGGAAGAGATTTGTGTGCACTGTTTTTCATGTCCGTTTGTGGGTGAAATGTGATTGATGTTTGAGTATCATTAATGTTTTGTTGCAAATTACTCGAAATTTTTGCTTTGGAAAGAAATAATGCAAACAGTAGGCTGTGGTACTTCACGACATCCTCGAAGAATAGATGAGCAGTCTCTTGTGGATTTACATATATGGTTTTGGGAATATTATACCATCCTTGTCAGAAGATCCACAAGCATGAAAACTGCATCATAGTCATGGGCCGTGTCTGGAAGACCAATAATGAAGTCCATGCTGACATAATTGTATGGAGTCCCTAGAATGGAGAGTTGTTGGAGAAATCCAGGAAAATTTGTGTTGGCTTTGATTTAGACACATGAGTTTCATGTCGTGTAATACTTCTAGACATTAACACTTTATCCAAGCCGCCAAGAGTGGTCCAAAATTTCTTGTCCCACGTTTTGGAGAACATAACCAAATATTGGCGGGGTGAAGAAATGAGAGATGATATTTGCTAAAAAATACATCGATTCCAACACAATGAATGATTCTCCATGCAAGTAGAATCTCATATCTCCCACCAATCCATACTTATAAAGATTCCAAGAGTCTTGAAACCAGTAATCCATACAATATTTCCAACAATCATCTTCTACTAAACTGTTGCAGTTAATTATCTTTCCGAATGGTTGTCGAAATGCTGCTGAGAAGTCCGATGACTATGTTCCCGCTGACACAATGGCCACAAAGATCCCTCTGGTTTATGTGGTTGCTTTTATTTCCACACGATGTTTGCTCCGTGGATCAGCCATGGCAATGCATCTTGGCTGATATTCCTATTCACAAAAGAACCTGCTCACGTATCTGCTCTAATGCACCTTTCCTGACAAGTTCAATTGCATTTCAAAACACCAACGGATTGTGGTCATTCATGACCATCACGTCCCACTCCACATCCTTGAAGTCACAACTACACGTGAAAGTTTGTACTATAACAAAGAGTTCTTGATCACCAGTCGTGTATTACATTTTAACAGAAATGTGATTTTGGCTCTCATACGCAATTAGATGTCCATTCTACGTAAGGAATGTTCCGAGTCCTACCAGCAATGCATCATAGTGCACCTTCCAAGGTTACAATTCATCTGGAAGACTTGATATAGACACTGTCAATAAAACTTCTTTCACATCTAGAAAAGGGTACTTACAGTCAGGCATCCATTCACAGTATGTGTCGTTTCATGTAAGCTTGGTTAGCACATATACCAGGATCACAATCTTTGGCATGAATCAATGGAATTAATTCACAAGGCTGAAGAAACGGCAGATCTTCCTGACATTATCAGAACACTCGTCCATTCCCATTGCCGCCGGCACCTCTGCTTCCACTACTACTACTGGTACCTCTGCTGCTGCCATTCATATCCTTATGCCATGTCAGCATGAATTCTTCTCCCAGCCACCCTTCCTGTCTCGAGGCCTCACCTTCTCCTCCTAGGAAGTCCGCTTTAGTGCTTGGACTCAAGGCGTCTCTGGGAACTAAGGCTGCACACAGATCCTCAGATCCGTGGAAACTATAAAAAAATCAGGATCCACATCGGGATCCACGGATCTGGATCCAGGATCTAGGATCGGTTCTATATCTCTGAATCCTTAACCGGATCCTTCTAGGGGGGAGGGGGGGGGGGGGGGGGGGGGGGGAGGGCCGCTGGGAAAACCCAAGAGGTCCTGCTCAGGTTACTTTGGTACTGAGAAAATTGGACATCCAAATTCAAGCGGGCAACATGCACACTTCGCTTTCCCTCGTGGAGAAGTTCAACAGCCATGTCAATCGAGTGGGATCATGCGTTGAATCTATTGTACCTGTCACATCTGTCAAACAAACCACAACTAGGTGGAGTCCTATCTCAATTGTAACTGGTCAGATATCTTTCAAATTCATTTTCTGCCAACCACAACCCGCCGCACAACAACGTCAGCTAGGTTGCTCCATGCACTAAGCCGGGACGACCATTCGTACGTGCTCATCCACGTGGGAAATGGATGTAAAGTCGCGGTTGGCACCCATTACCGCGGCACCCGTCACAATCGTGTCGTTGACAAGTACCAGTAGCGTGGGTTGTTACTCACATACGCCATCCAACGTTTACCCTCCGCCGAGACTATCTTCTGTAACCTTTTGCCAGGCCAAGGAGGACATATGTGGGGCCGATGACGATGAGCGAGACAAAGACAACGACGATGACGAAGAAGAGGAGGAAGCCGTGGGTGATCAGCGCAAATGTCGTGGGAACAACTCCGTCATCTGGGGGTCGTTCAAGAAGATTGGCGGGATTCCCGCCCGTGCCATGTGCCTGCACTGCACAAAAATTCCCGCACAACCCGCCAGCCTCTCAGCCAAGGATGGCTCGACCGGACCACTGTGGAAGCACATGCGCTTAATTCACAAAGACAAGTGGCAGCAGCTCAAGGCTCTGGTCTCCGCCACCAAGCTGCAGGAGGCAAGGAGCGCCGTCACAGACATAGATGGAGGTGAAGCTGAGAACCCAGACAACTCGGCAATCGCACGTGGGGTGACTGCTTTCGGCTACATCTTCAACAACTCAAGAAGTACTTTCACAGCTTGCTGTGGAAGCACGCCATGGACAAGAACTTGTCCTTCTTGTCCATGGAGAGATTTTGGCTGGCTAAGGCTTTTGCGCACGCAAACCCGGCAGCAGCTGTACCAGGGCGCATGAATATCGCACGTCACATCCGCATCAGCGCATGTGCCTACCGTGCTCGCGTCAAGAAGCAGCTGGCCGCTGTGACATCGGCAATCAGCTTCACGAGCGATGGGTGGAAAGGCGACAAAAACATCAAGTACCTCGGAGTCACAGCTCACTGGATCAAGGAAAGCTACAACATCTGTGCCATTGCTCTCGCCTTCCCGGAAATCAAGGGCGGCACAACTGCGGACAACCTGTTCAACCTCCTGAAAACAATTCTGCAGCTGTGGGGCCTGTGGGACGGCATTTTTTGCGTCACCATGGATGCGTCACCATGGACAAAGAGAGCACGAACGACTCTCTTATTGACAACTACATGGTGCCCAACAACGACTCCTTCAAGAAGAGTGACCACATCCGATGCCTCGGCCACGTCATGAACCTGGCCGTGGGCAACCTGATGAAGCTGCCACGTGTCATGGGAATCATCGAGCAAGTCCACTCCATCGCTGTTTTTGTCCCACGCACACCGACAAGGGAGGAGTCCCTGCAAGCGGCTGTCGAGGGGACGGGCGTGAATGACAAGTCTCTCCACCTCGACACTGAGACGAGGTGGACTACTGTCCTCGACATATGTGAACGTGTCATTGCAGTGAATTCTGTCCTGGACATGTGGCAGGACGACTATGGCAGGGACGGAGCGCATCTCAAACCCACGTTTGAGGATTGGGAGTTGATCGCTCAGGTGATTGTCATCCTTAAGCCCTTCAAGGGCTTCACGGAGGACATCTCTGGGTCGACCTACCCCACCCTCTCCTTGGTCTTACCCTTCTACTCCTCTCTGTTGGACAAGATGCAGTGCTGGCTGGTGAAGGCAGTTGCAGCAGAGAGGAAGAGCAAACGTCGTGGGGCTGCTGGCCGGCTGGACTGCAAGGAGCAGCTGTTGGTGGAGCTAAAGCCGGGGATGACAGCGAGTGTGGAAAAACTGGACAAGTACGGGTTGCGGGTGCTGACATGTTTGCCAAGCTCTGCACAGACCACCATGTGCTGGCAACCGCCATCAATCCTCGCTTCCATCTACGCTTCTACCCAAAGGTACATCCCAAAATTGGCATCACCACCCCAGCAGAGCTGCAGTTGAAGGTCGTGGAGCTGCTGCGGCCGTACCACTCGAGGATTGAGTTCTGTCATGCTGGAGAGGAGGCGGCAGAAACCTAAGCAACGTCTACCACGGCAGACGTTACTTCTGCTGAAGTTCTCAATGTCCAAAGCGATGCATCTGTTGCTACTGCATCCACAACAACAGCAGCCTCTGGTTAGTGATTTCCCAATCTTCTGCATGCCTTTTCTGTTGTGTTGAAGCATATAGGTGTACTCAGTTGTTTTTATGCTTCTGAATTGCAGCACCTACGCCTGCTACTGGTGTGAACAACACCCAGCCATGCAGAAGCTCGAGACTCCAGATTAAGCCGGACCCAAGCTGCCCTTAAAGTTGCGGGTGCTGACATGTTTGCAGAGCCGCAAGTGAGCCAGGCACCAATTTCTTCGAGCAGTTTGGAGACTGAGGTGGATGTTTGGGCCAAGGACACAAAGAAGGGCCACAACTGCAACTTTCTCCACTACCTGAAGAAGAAAAAGAAGGCTTTTCCAACCGTACACATCGCTGCACTTGACCTACTTGCGGTTCCTGCAACGATTACACTGTCAGAGAGGCTCTTCTCTCTTGGGAGGTACATCATCACTGACTTCAGGCAGTCCGTAGTGGACTTGACCGTGGAAAACCTTATGCTCCTGAAATCTTGGATCAATGATCCAAGTCTGCACTCCTTTCCAGTTGCTCCATCTAAAGAGGTTGCTCCAGAGCTGGAGGCTGAGGAAGCATGGGTGAATGAGCGTTGTCGAGGAGGTGCAGCTTTTGAGGATTTGAAAGGGAAAGATGATGAGGGTGCAGATGATGTTGTAGATGAGTGTACAGACGAGGGTGCAGAGGGGGGACAAGGGGAGGGAGGGGGGGATAGTGGGGAAGGGGTGACAGCCTCAGATGTTCCATCTTAGGCTTAAGACCAGAGACATGTTTGCTATTTTTGGGTGTCATACCTCATCGGAGAAAGATGATAATTACGTGTTGGACCCCTCTGTTAGTCACTCGTGAATGTTCCCCTGAAATGTGGTGTACATGACCAAAAGAAACATATGAATGTGCAAGTTAAATATTCTTTGTATAGTCAACATGTCACAACAGTTACATAAGACATAGGCATAACATATTTGTGCATGATATCCACGGATCTCAATTGAGGATCCGTGGATCCAGATCCAGGATCCGTCACTACGCATCCAGATCCAGGTTAAGGATCTGTACCCCGGATCCGGATCCTTCTCATTTTCCGCGGATAGGATTCGTGTGTAGCCTTGCTGGGAATTCTACTTCCCTTCTGGTGCTACTCCAAACCCTCGTTTCACCCCTGTTCCTCTTGATGCTGCTCGTGCTGTTCACGCTCTTATCCCCACTACGCCTGAGCATCTCGTGGATGACGTTGGCACATTCAACGCCGATCCCTCTGCTGGCCGTCCTGCTGATCCCATCGGTGATTACGCCATGCTTTGTCATCACACCACCATCACCGGTTAGGCCACATAGATTACCCTAACTGTTCAGTTCAACACACCTCTCATGCGTTCCAATGAGACCAGTTGATGCCTACGAGACCAGTTGATGCCTACTGGGCACGCAATATCAAACTCCTGCATGAGCTCGGCGAGGCTGCGCTTGGCCGGCTGTCGACTGTTCTCACCTTGGTCATCCGGCTTATTCCTGAACTCCCCAACCTTCTCCGCAAAATCAAAGTAGATGAGCTACAACAACTTGCATCTTAGCCCGTGCCCACAAAGTCACCTCCAGGGGGAAGTGCACTTTGGGACTTCACAGCCGCACTTTGGGACTTCACTAGCTGCCTAGTGGACCAGCCTCCAGAACAACAAGCTTCATCGCATTGTTGTCACAAGTGTAGCAGCTCTCACCACTGTCTCCTCCCCTTATTCATCCTCCATAGCCTCTTCCTCATCCTCTTTCTCCACATCCTCAAAGGCCTCTGCTCTTGCCTCCTAGGACCGTGGCCATGGTCGAGGTCAGGGAAAGGGTAAGGGCAAAGAGAAGGCCCACGCCTCCTCTCCTTGTGTCCTCTATATTGTCCTCTGCTGGATGTGTGGTTCTACCGAGCACTCCATGTGTGCATTCCCTGCTCTCTAGATTGATCTTCGCCTTTCTCATGCCATGAATGGTCACTAAAATCACACCTTGAGCACCTCTGGTACATCTACATCCTCCTCGAGTGTAGATAATCCTCCTCGTTGACCTCCACAACCTTCACACATGCCTACTCCACCACTGGAATCCATTCTGGTCCTCCTCCAGTCCTTGGGGCTGGCCGCCTCCCTATGGTGTCCCACCCTATGCAGCTCCTCCCTCCCCCGCTTACACTGCTCTTCCCTGGCTCTCTCCTCCCTCAAGTTCCTCAATCCTGACTCAGTCAACGTCTGTCACGGGTGATGGCGAGTGTCAGCTAGAGAAGTCTCATCTTTAGCTCCTTCACCTTTGCAATCAGGGAGGTGAGGGTGTTGCACCGTTGGCTAGTGGTCCTACGTGTGAAAATGACTCTGGTCTTTGTGGTGATTCCCACATTCATGTCCTTGGGTCGTTGCATCTCCTTGTCCCATGGATTGAGCATTGGCAGTTTGTTGTCCTCCCCCACAATCTTGATACGTGTGCAACGTCCGTATGTGCTTCCTATTGGCACTATTGCGACATGCGGTGTTGTCCTCCTCGTGCATGCGTTGGGTGGCATTTGGATTATGGACTCTGTTGCCATCCTTTTCCCGAACATAGTCCAGTCTTGCTGCCCCTGTTGTGCCAGGCCGACACAGCAGGGGCAGACTCATCTCTGTCCACCAAACCGACCAGGCCTGCACCCGTCTCATGCTTCATCCGCGGCGTATGCTTACGCGCTCTTCCCTACCGCACTTCCAGTGGCTCTACAACGTCTACTTCTCCACCTCGGGTACAGACATCGCATTCTCCTATTTTGCCAACTGGCATGGGTGTGCTTGGCCTGGCCACTGGCGTTGTCCACCCCAGTCCTGTCCTAGGCTATGCGCTGCTCACACACTGAGCATGAACTTGCAGTGGCTGCTGCTGTCCCTAAAACCGTCATTGAGTATCACTCTGTGACTGGAACTGCACCTCTCGCCCCTGAGCCTATCACGGCTCGTTAGGCATGGGCGGCTCTTGATGCTCAGCAATGGAAAGCCTCTATGTGCGACGAGCTAAAGGCTCTTTATGACCATGCTGTGTACTACTGGTTTATCTACCACCAGGGTGCAAACCAATCCATGCATGGTGGGTCTTTTGGCGCAAGTACAAGCCTAATGGAATGCTTGACAAGTACAAGGCACGACTCACTGCGAAGGGATTCTCCCAAGTCTCTGGCGTTGACTTTGATGAAACATTTGTACGTGTCAGTCGTAATACTATGGCTCGAGCACTGCTAGGTCTTGTAGCTCACCATGATTGGGAGCTAGAACAGACGGACATCAATAATGCCTTTCTACATGGGCAGCTGGATATTCTGACGGCACCGACACAGTCTGCCTCTATGGCCTGAAGAAGTCCCCTCAATATTGGATTCAAGAGACCATATTGACTCTTGAGAAAGGCGGTTACCGACAAAGTAAGGTGGACCCCTCTCTCTTTGTCCTCCCCTAATCAACTCCTTTTGTTGTCGTAGTTGTCTATGTGAATGACTTGCTGATCGCGTCACCAAGTCAGGAGGCCTTGAGTAAAGTTTTTTCAGTACTCTACTTACAAGATGAAGGATCTAGGACCACCTCGTGTGTTCCTAAGGATGGAGCTGGATCAAGATCGCCCTCGTCACATGCTCCACGTTCACCAAGCTGTCTACGTCTATAACCTGGGGGAGCGCTTTGCTTCCCTACTCGAGAATGTACACACTGTGTCCACGCCTATGACCCCAGCTGGACAGAGGTTGCTGAAGACACTAGATGTGTCAAAGCTAGGGGAGATGGTTGATGTCACTGATTACCTTTGTTTGATTGGATCTCTCATGTACTTGGCGAAGACGACCAAGACAGATGTCACCTTTGCCATGAACTTTCTTGCACAGTTCTCCCAGTGCTCGAGAGCACAACACATGGAGGCTAAGTGCGTGTTGTTAGATATGCCTTTTCCACTGCCCGTACTGGTCTCTGTAACCGAGCACAACTGTTAGTCATAAAAGACGGCTACACAAACAATGACTGGGCTCATAATACTGATGCTCGACAGCTGAGTCGTGGAAGAGTGGTAAACCGGGCTATGTTGCATGCAACTCTAACGAGGCTGAGTATGTTGCTCTTGGCGCCGGTATATGTGAGAGCATTTGATTTGGAAGAAGGCATCTTAGAGCAGCAAGGAAGAGACAATAAGAAGAGTAAAAATGGACCGGTGGGTGTCTGAGAGAAGATCCGTAAAAGAATACATGTTTTCCTAAAAAAGGTTGCCATCAGTGTCATACTCATTCTACCTAGACAGAACCACTAAAATAGCAGGCAATGGTCCAAAGTGATACAACTGACTGCGCCGATAGGAGTCGGCAGCAGGTTTTGGGTTCTACGCATCTCATTAGTAGTTTGGTGGTCACACTTGTACCCTAGAGGACGTAAGGTATGTATCTAGTTTTCTATACAGTCTCCATGCCAAAATAACACGGTGCGAGAACACAAAGTCGTTAAATCCTTGGAGGCGTCTTGCAAAACGTTGGCGATGACGTCCAAGTCATAGGCTCTCTAGCTTTGGGTTTAAGAGAGCCTTCAGGACAAGCTTCCTCTTCTGTTTTGTTGATGCCTTTTGATAGGATTGGCCTTCACAAGTAGCTAAAATTTTTTAGCCTTGCGTTGGCCATGCCAAACCTGAGAGAAAATGTTGACGAGAAATCTATGAGGGTAGCCTCTAGCTCGTAGTCGAGCCCAAAACATTCTCTTAAGTTCTATGAACTTTGTTATCAACAATGTGCGTAGCAGATGTCGTCAGAGCTCAGAGAGAATAGACACTCAAAAAAAGCTCCATGGGTGGTAGCTGCAAAAGGGAAGGTAGAGTTACTTGTTCATGGATTTTTGGAATGTCGTGACATCCAGAATCCCCAAGGTCTTGAATCTTTCACCTTCAAAGAGAGTGATGTCGTAGAAGTTGATGGTGGAGTTTGAGACATCCCACTTCAACTTGATGTTCTCGTCGATGGGGTTGAACATGGTGAGGAAGAGGAAGAGGGAGTTTTGGTCACCTGTCCAAGGGATGAGGCCTTCGTTGATGTATAGTTGACGTAGGAGAGGTGTAACCTGATATTGTCGTTGTACTTTTAAATCAAGATAGCTCATAAAGAAAATGACAAAGGCAGGTGACGTGGATGTGCCCATTGCCGTGCCGTTGACCACTTTGTAGGTTTTATCTTGAAATTCCACATAGGAATTGTGCATCACCCAGGAGAGAAGTTGGATGACCAGAGGTGCCTTGGGATGGCGTGCTTGTTGTAATAGAGAATGGATGTAGACTAGTACTCTGGTTATGGGGATGCTTGGCTAGAGTGCAACAATGTTGTATGTTGCAAGGCTCACTGTTGATGGCAGTTTTAGTGTCTCGATTTCAAGGAGAAGCGATGTGCTATCCTTGAGGACGGTCGGCTGTTTCTGCACAAGCGGTTGTAACTCAGCATCTAACCACCTAGAAGCATTGGTGGTGATGCAGCTATGACAGGCCGCAATAGGTGTACCTAGAGGTGGGTTCTTATGCACTTTGATCAGACAACAGAATGTTTCTGGCTGCCACCCGTTATCTGGTTCTTGGCAAAAGAAATCCCAGAGTGAGTTGAGTACTATGCCTGAGTTTGTATTGCCACCTTTCATTTGCAGCAGTTGAGCCTTGATAGCATCAAGGTCGCAGTTTTGTAGAATTCTTCACAGAACTGCGACACACAAAACTGACAGAATTGCGACACATATAGGTGCTGGATTCATTCAAGTGGGAGAGGCACTCATTCATGTAGCGCTCTCTGTCCAAAAAGACTAGACCTAGATTCTTCTCTGCAACTTTGATGACAACAGATCTGTTTTCCCGAAGCTGTTTGAGTGCCATCCATGATTCCTTGGGTATAGCCCATCGAGCTTTCAGTTTGGCTAGTTGGAAGCATTGAGCATCTTCAGACATCATGATCTGGTAGTATTCCTTAATCCCTATTGGTGCCTTGGATGGCATCCAAGCAGGGTTGGGAACACAAATCTAGGGATTGACGTGTCAGCATTGTCCCTAAATTGTCAAATGAGTCTAACATTTCTGAACAGATCTTTCAGGCATGGTTCCAGAGCTGAGAAGGTGCAGGGTTTAGGCCGTAGGACGTAGTTGAGGCCTATGCCTAGCCGGGATAATTCATCAGGGGAGAGACTCAGATTGCTGAGGTTATGCACTCACATGTTTACCAACCTGCAAGTCCAGCTCAGAAGGAGTCTTTCTAGCAAGGAGGAGCAAGGCTACATCGTGGATGACCAGATCAGGGAGCAAATGCTGCTTGCGCGGCCTTACTCGTTTTTTTAACTTCTTCTTGAAAAATTTGCCCTTGGCCTCGTAGTTCTTCTTGGGCTTCTGGGCCTGCTTTGCCTTGCTGTTGTTCTTGTCACTGGCCTAGTTGAAGTTCTTGTCGTTGTTGTTGTGGTGGTTGTTGTTGTTGTTATTGGTGTGCCGGCTGGAGTGGTCTTGGGTGTTGTAGACTTGGGCATGCCCTTGGCAATTGGGGCGGTTTACTTGCATTTGCATTTTCTCACTTCTGTTGACCGTTACCCTTGTTGCCGTTGGCCTTGTTGCCGGTGTTTCTGGTTTTGTTGCCCGCAAAACCAGTCTCTACAGCGTCTAGTCGTCCACCTCAGGCACAAACTGCGCAGTCCCCTGTTGTGCCAACTGTCATGGATGCGCTTGGCCTGGCCACTGGTGTTGTCCACCCCAGTTCTTCCTACGCTATGCGCTGAGAATGCACCTGTAGTGGCTGTTGCTTCCCCTAGCACTGCTGTTGTGTATCAAGCTGCGACTGGCACCGCACCTCTCACCCCTGAGCCTATCACGGCTCGTCGGGCACCCATGGCTCTTGGTGGTCAGCAATGGGAAGCTGCCATGCACGACGAGTTGAAGGCTCTTGAAGATCAAGTTGCATACAAACTGGTTTATCTACCACCAGGGTGCAAAGCCATTGATGCACGATGGGTCTTTCGGCGCAAGTACTAGTCCAATTGAACGGTTGACAAGTACAAGGCACGAGTTACTGCGAAGGGATTCTCCCAAGTCCGTGGCGTCGAATTTGATGAGACATTTGCGTCTGTAGGCCGTTACACTACGGCTCGAGCGCTGCTAAGTCTTGTAGCTAAACATGAGTGGAAGCTAGAACACATGGATGTCAACAACGCCTTTCTACACGGATAGCTGGATGACGAAACGGCCTAATTCCGCTATACCCACTGTTTGGGCCTCCGAATTTTCTGCTGGCCAGTTCTCGCACATTAAAGACATGGCATCCACTTTACAAAACAAAACGTACAATACCCACTTTTCTTCGGACCGTCGG
Organism: Penium margaritaceum; assembly: GCA_023375785.1. Classification (NCBI taxonomy): domain Eukaryota; kingdom Viridiplantae; phylum Streptophyta; class Zygnematophyceae; order Desmidiales; family Peniaceae; genus Penium; species Penium margaritaceum. The sequence continues at coordinate 44,696 of SZWC01013267.1, read as the reverse complement.
AGATCATGCATGGCGCACCCACTATTGCGAAAACATGCATGCTACACCGGTTTAGGGTGAATTAGTTCAACGAATGTTGGTATCCGAAGTATGATTTTTTAAGTTTCTTTGTTTTCATGTCATATTCTATTTTGTCCTATGTTAATTGTTGTTTTACGTGACAAAATTTGTAACATTTCTATTTCGACCGACAAGTAGTCGCATTTTTGGTACGTGAAACAGTGGGGGTGTCATTAATATCCACTCAACAATCTTTTTTTTTTTTCGTCGCCGGACATGGGCCGCTGGTCTATCGTGTACATCACAATTACGCGACCGTGGATGTCCACGGTCGCGTTATATGCTCGTTCCCAACGCGAACGAGCAAAGAACCCCTCGAATGGGCCTTTTGGCGCTGGGTCTGAAGACCGGTTCGAGGACTGTTTCGCTCGTTCGTTACGTTAACGAGCGAAACATGTCTGTTCACTTAAAACCGTTCACTTCCGTTTGCTACAATGTGGAAAAACAATTCAGCGACGTAGTTGTTTTTGTAAGCTCTCCCCCACGCACAGAAAACATTTTTCGACGTCGACTCGACGTCTATATTTGCAGCGCAAACATGGACGCCGATTCGACGTCGACGTCAATTCGTATTTCTCATGTCGACGTCAATTCGTATTTCTCATGTCGACGTCGTCGACATGAGAAGAGCGCAAAAAAAAATGACGCGCTGTCGATCGGACCTCGTCCGGTCGACAGCCCGATAGTGAAACAGGGAGTCGACGGGGTGGCTTTCTGCCGTCAGCCAGCCCGTTTGAGTCCCATCGTTATCGAGCCCTCGTGCCGGTATCGCGGGTATCGGCGTCGGTATCGAGCAGCCGTCCAACTCGATGCCGATACCGGGACCGATACTTTTTTTTCTAGTTCGAGGAATATTAAGCAGAGCGAAAGTCGTGAAAACACAAAGACAGTGAGAGAGAGAGATGGGGGGAGAGTGTGAAAGAGAGACCCGCGAAGGTAGAGAAACACTTAAAATATACAAAGAAATATCATGAGCATGTAAGTCGTTTTCAACTCTCGTTATATATATTTTTAACAAAATAGGAAAAGTATTAACATACGGGACCTAATCTGTGTTTGCGTCAATGACTAAGGTTTTCTTTTCATGTCGTCGGGCGTATGTCGGTTGAGTGTGAAAGTGGGTATGCAGAGAATAATATTGTTCCCCATATGATTTTTAGCTCGGTGGACATCCGAAGTATTTGTTTTTAACAGTGGCCATCGGAAGTCTTATGTACATATTGTGGACATTATAAGCATTTTTCTGCAAAAGTGGCCCTCCCATGCTTTTTCTACAAAAAGTGGGTACGACATTCTTTTGTTGCGAAGACAGTGGGTATGAGGCAAGTGTGCCCATGATGTAACGCGCTGGATCTCCAGCTCCTGCTCTGAAGTCGTCGTCGGAGTTCGCAGAATCGCGTTCTCAGTCCGCGTCAGGGGTTTACCCCCTTCGCAAGACTGAGGGGTAATCGTCATCAATGACCCAGAGCAGGGAGACTCGAATATTTCGAGTCTCCGGAGGTCCATTTCCGTTTTTAACCAAACCCCTGGTTTTGGGACCCAAACCGGGGGTTTTTACCTCAAACTCGTGTGTTCGCACGAGTTATTCCGTTTGTTTTACGTCGAAGTTCGTCATAAACAAACTTCGAGTTTCTTTTTGTCGTTTTGGCACAAAATCGTCGCGTGCGAGGCACGCTGGCGATTTCGCGCCAGTAGTTTTTGTCCTCACTCTCGCTCCCCCTATCCCTCGTCCTCTCTTGCTCATTTGCAAGGAGGGCGAGGGGGGGCGAGGGCACGAGGCCACGAGGCCTCGCCCTTGAGGCCCTCGTGGCCTCTCAGCCGCCGATCCGGCTTAAGGCCGCGATCGGCGGCTGGCGGCTGGCCGGCCGGTGGCC
>SZWC01013267.1:4849-16878 GCA_023375785.1 Penium margaritaceum | reverse complement strand
ACTTGGTTAACGACCTTAGGGGGGAGGGAGGGGTGAAGGGGAGAGCTGAGTGGGAGGGGTAAGGGGGAGGGGTGCGGAGGAGGGATGAGGGGGAGGGGTGCGGAGGAGAAACAAATGAGAGGGGTGAAAGGGAGGGGCATGAGAGAGATCAAGGGGAACGCGTGAGGGGGAGGGGTGAGCGGGAGAGGCGCATGGGGGGCTGCGAGGGAGTGTTGAGAGAGAGAGAGGGATGTGAAGGAGGGATGAGATCTTGGGGTGAAGGAGAAAGGTGAGGGGGAGGGGTGAGGGACACAGGTGAGAAGGGCCGGGTGAGTAAGAGGGGTGAGGGGAAGAAGTGAGGGGAAGGGTTGAGGGAGAGGGATGGAAGGGAGGGGGAAGGGGAAGGGAGAGGAGAGGGTTCTTAGGAAGGGGTGAGAGTGAGGGGTGAAAGGGAGAGGTATGTGGGAGGGGTGGCCGGGTGGGGTGAGGGGTAAGGTTGAGGGAGAAAACTGAGGGGGAGGGTTGAGGGGGAGGGATGAGCAGGAGCGCAAAGGATGGGTGAAAGGGAAGGGTGTGAGGGAGGGGTGATTGGGAGGGATGAGGGGGGCAGGTGAGGGGGATGGGAGGGACGAGATGACAGCACCACACAGCACCACAGGGGGATCCCAAAAGCACCCATACGCACTTCAGCCGTGCCAAGCGCTCTGCGGCAGCCACGTCGTCGGATGGGCCAGTGCTGCCGTCGCCAACTCCGCCTCTGCCTCCACCTGCTCCAACCTCTGCGCTTGCTGCTACAGTAGCCGCTCCACCGCTGGCTGCAGCGGATGATGGCGCGGGTTTTTTCTCCAAAGTGTCGGGCTCGGGCTTGCGACGAGTGACGAGCAGCTTGGAGCTCGCACGCACCCCTGCAGCCTCCAGACTCAGCAGCGAGAGCCCACCTGCTGCTGTTGCTGCTGCAGCTGGTGCTGCTGCTGCTGCTGCCGCTTCTGGACCTGCTGCTGCACACGACAACGAAATCGCCGCTGCTGCACCGGCCACCTTGCTGCTGTTGGTGTTGCCATCCATTTCCATAAGGTCCGCCGCCAGCAGCTCGCCTGCAGGCAGCGATGCTGACGAGGAGGGCCCGGCTGTCGCGTCCGCCGCCTGCGCCGATGCTGCCTCTGGTGCCGATGCTGCCTCTGGTGCAGAATCAACGGCTGCAACTGCGCAGCACTCAGCGTCGTGCGAGTCGCGGAGGGTGCGGCCTCCGCAGATGATGCGCACAGTGGCTCGGTCGAACCCTGACAGGCGCGCGACATCACTGCGCAGCGCGTGCACCGTGTACGCCGTCAGCGACGGCACGCACACCTCGCCCGACCACGCGCCGGCCACGCGCAGCACCACCACGCTCATGGCCTTGCACGTGCGCAGCCCCGGCTTTTGCACGCGCCGGACAGCAGCCCGGGATTCCAAGTCCCTCCCCTCCCACTCTCCCCCTCTCCCCCCCCCTGAAGGAGATGGTCTGAAATGCCGCTGCAGCAGTGGGGCAGGCCGACAGTCAGGCGGGCCCCAACCACCAACGCGACACAGAACTTTGAGCTGGTGAAGAGACCGGCAGGTCCTCCCTCCAACGTATCCCGTGAGAAAGTGTTCGGAGAAACGGAGACTGGAGCAGCGGCAAGCTTGACGCCAAGGAGGCTCGCTGGCTTTCTTTTTGTTTTCCTCGTTCGAGCTGGACGTGCTTGTGCGCGTGTCCGTCGTCCGCCTGGCTAGCCCCCGCAGCTGAAAGCGAGCAAACACTGGGCCACACAGAACTTTCGCCTTTCTGCACTTCAGTTCAGTTCAATCTCTTAGCAGTGGCCGCCTCCGCCACTGCTGCCGCTGCGCCCCTCCACTCGTGATATAGCCGCCCCCGGCAGCGAATGTGCCGCTGATAAGGCTGTGGACGAGCCCAATCAGACCATCCCATCACCCCGTGTTGCGTAGTTCCCTCTAATGTAAGCAATCCTTGCACGATTCCTCCGTATGGACAACTCTGCCTTCCGGCTGAGGCAATGGGGTCGATGCCGTGAAGTCATGACACACCGGGTCGCGTTTCCCACGTCCAGTCAGGCCACAGAAGCGTCGACACGCCACAGCGCGTGCGAGCACGTGCGACGGCGCAGCGTCAGTGTCATGGGGGATTCCTTGGGAAAATTACAAAAACGTCTCTTATCTGCTGAGCACGCAGACCTGAACCCTTCGATATCTCAGCACAGCAGTGTGTAACCCATTCATCTCACGCAGAGCAAAACCTGGTGTTGAGCAAAACTGAACATAGGTAGTTCACAGAGACGGGGTTCCGGAAAAATTTATTCCATGATTTGGGACAAGTGGATAGTTTTTTTTGAGCAGCAAGTGCACTTTGATGACAATGTGTCGAGTGAGTCAACCACGTAGACACAATTTCAAGAATGAGAATGAGGCATATTTTGTGTCCTTGGCCCTCAATCTGAGAAAAACGTGTGACTTTGCGTTGTGAATGGCTACATTAAGAAGCTCTGCTGAGAATTCAACGGGCTTTGAGAATATCGAGGTGTGTTTTCATGAAAGTCTAGCGATGTCGAGAAGTTGACCAAAAAACATCAAATCATCGATTTGGTTTGAAACAAGTTTTTCCACCTTTCAAGAAGGTGGTAAAAGTTGTCAAAAACTTCTGGATCGGAACACCGCGGGTCGGGGCAAGTGGCCAAAATGCCCTCGGCCAAATAGCGTAAAAATACTAAAGTCCTCACATGGTGGGCTACGAATGTGATGACACAAATGCGGTTTGCTCGGCTGAGGACGACGCAATCGGTAGCAATGAATATGTCATTGCTGCGATGTCGGTCAGCAGCTTGCTTCATAGCCCATTGACTCTTTGCCAGGATCTCGCGTGTTTCCTCCAAAACGCTTGCCAAGTCCCTGACGTAGATATTGACGAGGGGATGTTGCTCTGACTCTGTAATCCGGCCGGTATGGCGGAAAATTTATTGTACACAGGTTTAGAAGGGGTTTTACTAGTTGCGGTGTGAATGGTATAGTTTTTACGAGTTCGAGAGTCGGCAGCTTGGCCACCCAAGCAGTGCCGTACGACTCACATAATGTTTAAAGGACCTATTCGAGCATCTGATTGGTCCGTTATGTTTTCCCGTTAGTTTCATAATGGAACTAGTCGACCAGATAGAATTCATTTCGGCATGCAGACCCATGCAAACCTGCCATGAGCTTTGGATGTCAGGGGCAGACAATGAAGGCCAAATGTGGCTAAGTCTGAAACACATAAAAAACATGGAGAAATACAATGACTCCTACTGAGAGCTTATGTAGTGGGGATTGGCAGCTAGCCCGCCAGACCTCGTCATCCCCGTCGCACCAAAAGGCATGAACATGAAATGCCGAGGTGACATCCAGTGAAACCACACAAGAGAGACCACTCGAGGGACCAGAACAGTCCAGCGTGATCCCTGGTCTCGATCGAGAGGAAAACATGCAAGATACCCAAAACACATCCAGACTGAAAGGTAACACACTAGCATCACTAGCTAGCCAAGCTAGGCAGGTTTGGGTCCCCAAGACGCCGCAACATGTCAGTGAATGTCCAGGTCTCAACCACATGAAAGCTACATGTGGCTGGCAAAAATTGACAAAGGCTCGACCAATAAGTGCTAGGTCTCCCGAGGTACCGGTACAAACCACCATGTACTCGGGTCTCGACCGCATAGGGAATAGAGAACCTGCTAGAGACAATATGTTTCTAGCATGTTAGACTGAGCAATAAATGTGCTCATTTATTGCTTCAGCATGGTGCATACGGCACTCCAATCGGAGGCTTTGAGAGGATTTTATGGATTTTTCTGTGAATCTATCGGGTGCGGCTTGGTTGAGAGTCTTGATGGAGAAATTCCAGATTTTCTCTGGAGAGCAGCCTTAAAGGGTGTGAAAGGTGCTTTGTGGACAAATATGTTGGTTTTTGCGCTCATTGTGCTCTGTTGTGTCCTCCCGGCTTGTGTACATCGGCGTGCAGATGACTGACGGCAAGACTCGACGCTGATGGAGTGTCGTCCGGTGGAGCCGACTCACGCTGACGTCTTCTCGCAGTTCNCGGTCGCTGCCACCGCAGTCGCTGTCTGCATGCGTCCAGCGCGTCCTGTCGCGCCTGCGTCGTCATGCGCTGCCTAGGGTCCTTGTTGCATGTTGCATGGCCCTGGTCGGCAGCATCAACCATCGTGGGCACTGCCTGGATTCAGGCAGCCATAACTCCTCGCTACTGTTCTTCTAGTTGATTCTGACGGAACGGCTGCGTTTGCAGCGTTGGTATTATGGTATGGTCCAATTTTCAGGCAAAACGGACGACGCCCGGGTTTTGGGCTGTCGGCTGTCCGGCAGGCCTCACCGAGAAAACCTGTCAGCCTGAAAATAGCTATTTTCTGATTGGCTGGTGAACTGAGTAACAAGCTCTACAGAGCTGGGGGGGGGAGGCTAGTTCTTGGAGGGGTCTCCCATTGTGTCTCATTCTTGATTGCTAATCAGTTACTATCAGTTTCCAGCTGCTTTCTGGCGCTAACACTGGCGCGCGAACTTCTGAGTAACAAACCCAGAGCTTCCAGACTTAGACTCTAGAGCAGCAGACTGAGGGGGCAGCTGACTTAAGCAACGAGCGTGGAAGCCCGCACGCTGCATCAACAACGCTGCTACCCCAACCTGCTGCCTAGTTTCTGTTTTGGTATCAGAGCCAGAGCGTAGCAGCAGCAGCAGAAGACTGACGTACAGGTGCTAGACAATGCCGGCGGACCTCCACACGTGCCAGTGCAGGGGAAATGCTGCCAGATTTTTCCCAGCAGTATTGACCCGCTTGGTGGCGGCGTCAAAATTTTTCGCACAACCACTGGGCCAGGGGAAATGCTGCCGGATTTTTTCCGGCAGCACTGACTCCCACGTTGGACGCAAGGAGGTGAGCGGCCGACCATGTCAGGCACCTGCTGACGACGACGCACACAGCGACACCCTCAGGTGTGACTGATAGCAGCAGCCAGCAGCGAGCAGCAACAGTAGCTTGCCGCAGCGGTGAGCAGTGGCAGCAGCGGCCAGCAGCAGCAGCATACAGCGGCAGCTGGTAGCAGCAGCAGCTTGCAGCAGTAGCAACCCGCAGTAGTAGCAGCCGGCAACAACAGCCACTGCAGTGAGCAGCAGCCGACAGCAGCAGCTGCACGAAGCAGCCAGCAGCACCAGCAGCGTGCGGTAGCAGTAGCAGCCGGCTGCAGCAGCCCGCAGCAGCAGCAGCTGCAGCAGCCCGCAACAGCAGCTACTACAGCTACGAGCCCGCTGCTCGAAGCGAGTAGCTAACTGCTCGCATGGAGCACTGAGCAGCGAGCTGCGCGCTGCGAGCAGCTCGCTGCCCGCAGCTCGCAGCGAGCTCGTAGCGAGCAAGGCAAAACGGAGAAAAAAAAGACAAACAAATAAAAAATGGGGACACCCCCCCCTTTTGCTGAGGAGCAGCAGCAGTAGCAGCAGCACCAACAACAGCAGTAGCAGCAGCGACAGGGCAGCAGCGGCAGTAGTAGCAACTGCAGCAGCGGCAGCAGCAGCAATAGCAACGACTGCAGCAGTAGCAACAGCAGCAGCGGTAGCAGCAGCATCAACAGCAACAGCAGCCGCTGCAACAGTAGTAGCCACTGCAGCAGCTGCCCACCACTGTTGACGTCAGTGGCCATCCGCTGACGTCACTGTTGACGTCATCAACCACAGACAAACAAAAAAAAACAAAAAAAACAAAAAAAAACCAGGAGGCCACCAGGAGACTCTGCTGACGTCCGCCATCCTTGGCGGATGTCACTGTTGACACCAATGAAGACCAAAACCAGAAAAAAAGGGGCTTGGGACATACCATGGCTGACAATCGTAAGGCAGAGGGGTCCTCCTCTGCGGGAGGGACCCCTACCTCCCCTTTCTTGCGGCGCCTGCAGGAATAAGAGCTACACCAGCGGCAGCAGCCGCAGCTGCAGCAGCCTCCACTCCAGCCGCAGCAGCAGCATTAGTAGCGGCAGCAGCAACAGCGACAGCAGCTGCAACCGCAGCACCAGTCATCGCAGTAGCAAGAGAGGTAGCAGCAGCAACAGCAGCAGTAGGAGCAGCAAGTGCAGTAGCGATAGTAGCAACAGCAATAGCAGCGGCTGCCGCTAAAGCAGCAGCAGCGGCAGCAACAGCAAAAGCAATAGCAGCAGCAGCAGTAGCAGCCGCTGCAGCCACAGCAACCGTTGTAGCCAGAGCAGCAGCTATAGCCACAGCAGCCCACCGGTGTCGTTGGCAGCGACCCTGATCCCATCGTGGCTCTTCAGCACCAGCTCGCCGCCTTGACGCAGCAGCTTGCCGCGCTACAGCCACCAGCCTCCCAGCCTGCCACCAGTGTGCTGCCGTCGTTCGTCCCTCCAGGACACGCCAGCCCGGCTGTGTCTGCTGCTACATATTATCTGGCACAACAGCAGACTCAGTGCCAGCGGCAGACACTGACCTTCGTCCTTCGCCCCACTCTTGGTGCCGGCCGCAGGCAAAAGGAATTTGAGACGCCGCCGCCGCCGCTTCAAGCCGGCAAGCAGTTCCAGAGCTGGGAGCTCACCTTCCGGATTTGGGCGCAAGATGAGGGTCTATGGACGTACTACACCCTCCCTTATGACTCCTCCCAGGCCGACCTGCTATATGATGCTGGTCGCGCCGTTCGTACCCTAGTCCTTGTCGCCCCTCCGGCGTCAAGCCTGGCCCTCAAGCCTTTCCTCGGCGACTTCACCACTGACGTCCCTCCAGACCCGGCCGCCGCCCGGCATGTCCTCACCAGGCCCCATCGCCTGTCCAGCGACGCTGAGATCAGTTGTCTGCTCCGGGAGTTCAACTCCTTGCACATGGAGGAGACCGAGACGGTCACTACCTACTGGCAGCGGGCAGAGAACATCCTTCAATGTTCTCCCCCTCTGTCCGCGCTTCTCACTATCAAGCGCGGTGCCACCAGCGCGTACGCGGACGTCTTCGTGCACTACCCCCAGGACGTCCTCTCCACCATGGCGGCCCAGGGCACCCTCATGCCCCGGGCGTACGAGCTCTTCCTCCGTGTTGAGGAAGCTCGACAAGAATCCCAACTCCATCGCATGGAGGCGCTTGCATCCCCTGTCGTCGCCTCCCCTGTCGTCGCCTCCCCTGCAGGTGCCTCCGTGGCTGTCGCCTCCCCTGCTGTCGCCTCCATGGCCGTCGCCTCCCCCGCAACAGCTACCTCATCGTTGTCGGGAACGAAGAAGAAGTGCAAGAACAAAAAAAACAAGTGTCCGACGCAACAGCAGCAGCAGCAGTCGTCGACCGGGTCCAGCGGTGGTGGCTCGTTCTGCCACAACTGCGGTCGGCCTAGACACGGGTGGTACACATGGCCTCTGCCGACGAACGAGGCTCGCATCATCGCCACCCTACGACGCCAGCGTGAGCGCCGTCTCGCCTCTCCCACCGTCGCTATTGCTGGCCTTGACACTCCGACCTCGTCCAGCAGCTCGGCCACTCCGACAGCTTTGCTTGTCCTGCAGACACCCCCGTAGCAGCAGTACTACTCACAGCCATCAACGCTTCCGCTTCCTCCGCCGACCCTGTCCTCCTACTACCTGGGCTCCGGCATCGTGACTTCGCACTCTGCCTACACTCCTAGGCCATCCTCCCGTGAGCGTTAGCTAGAGTAGTACATCGCGCTCCAGCTTGGCCTGCCTCGCCCTCCTCCCCAAGGAAGTGCGAGTTGCGTCACTTCCTGCCCTCCTGCTCAGCCCTGCATGACTGAGTCTCAGCTGCGGTCCTGTCCCGTCTCTTCATCCATCTTGTCGTCATTCGTGGACTCCTCCACCCCACTCCTTGACGACATTGCGTGGCTTGATGATTGGTAGTCTCGTTTCGCGCCCCCTTCCACCGCGTCTGCGTCCCTTGCTTGCTGTCATGTGACCGTGAGCGATCTGGCGACTCTTGTCCAGGACCTTGCTGAGACCTGGATCATCGACTCCGGGGCCATGCATCACATGATGGCCTCTCGCGAGGCCTTCAGTATGCTTGGCCCTGTCGCCGATGTCTCCGGTGTCCGGACGGGCTCCGGACAAGTGTTACCGGTCCGTGGAGTTGGCGTCGTCCGTTTCCGTGGTCCTGCCGTTGACGTCTTTGTGACCGATGTCCTCTTCGTCCCTGGTCTCGAGCTCAGCCTCCTTTCCGTGACTGCCCTTGACCGCATGAGCATGGACGTTGTGCACTCGCGTGGTGTTGACACTGTGTCCTTGCGTCCGTCTGGTCTTGTCATACTGCATGCCACCGCCCGTGGCAACCTGTGGCATGTCCGTCGCCTCTCCTCTTCCTCTCCCGTCTGTGCCTCGTCGGCCGCCACAGGCCATGTGTTTGTTACTAGTACGCTTTCTCCTCAGCACACCCGCCTCTTGCACCGCCGCCATAGACAGCATGCGCCGCACCCAGCCGGCGAAGAGCCTTGACCCGGAGACTTTCCCTCTCCCATGCCCCACTGAGTCAGTGGGGCATGGGAGAGGCATTGACTGCGCTCAGGGGACCTGTGGCGGCATTGACTGCGCTCAGGGGAAGATGCATTGATCCACGTATCCCTTGTCTTCCTCTCGTGCGTCCGCCCCTCTCGACCTGGTCCATTCGGACGTCATGGGTCCTCTCCCCACCGCGTCCGTCGGGGAACATGGCCGCTATGTCCTCACCCTCACGGATGACTACTCCAGCTACCGCTGGGTCTTCTGCCTCCGGCAGGAGAACGATGTCGCTCGGGCCATTCAAAACTGGCTTGTCCTTGCGGAACGCGAGTGTGGCCGCCCTCTTTGCCGCTTTCGCTCCGATCGCGGCGGCGAGTACATGGGCGAGGCCACGGCCTTTCTCGCCTCCCGCGGCATCCACCATGAGACGTCTGCGCCCTACACACCCACCCAGAACTATGTCTCCGAGCGCTCGAACTGCACCATGGCCGACGTCGTCCGCACCATGCGCATCGAGTCCAGTCTGTTCGATGGCTTTTATTTTGAAGCCATGGCCTACATGACCTGGGTCTGGAACCGGATTCCCCACGGTTCTCTTCCCCGTTAGTCCACACCCTACCAGCACTGGTGCGGTCGGCACGCTGACCTCGGCCTGGCTCGTGTCTGGGGCTGTGTTGCCATTGTGTGGCTGCCCGCCCCACAGCAAGGCGGCAAGCTTACCCCACACGGCCGCCCCTGCACCTTCCTCGGTGTGTCTCGTCAGTCCAAGGCCTGGCGCTTCTGGGACCCGTCCCGGCACTGCATCGTCGAGTCCCGCAATGCCCTCTTCTTCGAGGACCTGTTTCCCCGCGACCTCATCCACTCCGGTTCGTCCGTGTCCCTCCTGTCGCGTGGGGGAGTGGTGAGTCCGTCCTCCGTCCTGTCGCTTTCGAGAGACACTGCACTCCGTCCCTCTGAGCCGGTAGCCCCTGTCGCGTCCTCTGGGCCCGCAGCCCCAGTTCCCTCTGCTGGTCCCTCCGGACCTGTAGCCCCTGCCTTGTCCGCTGACCCCTCCGGGCCAGTAGCCCCTGTTGCCTCTGCTGGTCCCTCCGAACCAGCAGCCTCGGTCGTGTCCACTGGCCCCTCTGAGCCAGCGCCAGTCGCATCCACTGGCCCCTTCGGGCCCGCAGCCCCAGTTGCCTCCGGTGGTCCCTCCGGACCAACAGCCTCGGTCGTGTCTACTGGCCCCTCCGGGCCAGCAGCCCCGGTCGCCTTCGCTGGTCCCTCCGGACCAGCAGCCCCGGTCGTGTCCGCTGGCCCCTCCGGGCCAGTAGCCCCAATCACCTTCGCTCGTCCCTCCGGACCAGTAGCCCCGGTCGTGTCTGCTGGCTCCTCTGGGCCAGCAGCCCCAGTTGCCTCCGCTGGCTCCTATGGGCCAGGCGCCCCGTCTGCCTCTGTTGGCCCGTCGGACTCACTGCCTTCTCCTGCCCGGTCAAGCTACACACGTGGCCCAGGCGGCAGCCTCCAACCTCGTCCGGCAGTGAGCACGCAGACCGTCGCACCGTGTCCTGTGGCGCCTCGACCCCCTGTGGCTCCACGTGTCTCCTCCACTCCCACAGTCGTGAATGGGGACCCTGTCACGAAGGCTCTCGGCCTGACCACCTCAGCCATCATCTCCGACCTTCACCCGGGCTCTGCACTGGGCTACGCCATGCTTCATCACGAGCATCGGCATGCCGTCATGGCTGCACTCACCTACATCCCACCTGGAGCTCGTGATGCACACGCCCTCTCCGTCTGGTCCACAGCACGCCCGGAGGACCTAGCCACCCTACGCGAGGCTCGAGCCTCTTCTGAGGCCGCACATTGGGATGCTGCCTGCGCCGAGGAGCTTGCTGCTATCCAGTAGCACCACGTGTATGACCTCGTCGACCTCCCTCCTGGTCGAAAGGCCATTGGCGCCACGTGGGTCTTTCGGTGCAAGTGGAAGCCTGACGGGTCCTTGGACAAGTACAAGGCCCGCCTCACAGCAAAGGGGTTTGCTCAGGTCCCTGGGGTCGATTACAACCAGATCTTCGCCCCTGTCGGTCGGTTCTCCACTAGCCGGGCGCTCTTCAGCCTAGTCGCCCAGCATGGGTGGGAGTTGCATCAGATGGACGTGAGTAACGTGTTCCTCCATGGCTCACTAGAGGGTGAGAAGCTCTACATGGTGCAAGCCTCAGGCTTCGACGATGGTACTGGGAGAGTCTGGCGGCTACAGAAGGCCCTCTATGGTCTGAAGCAGTCGCCTCGGTGCTGGAACCAGGAGATCAGCAGCACACTTCTCCGTGGCGGCCTCCAGCGCAGCACCGCTGATCCCGCACTGTTTCTCAGCGCACGAGGTCAGACCTTCGTCGCAGTTCTGGTATATGTTGACGATCTCCTCATTGCATCACCAGACCCGGCCGCCATCCAGCGTGTCAAGGACTTGCTGCACGTCGCCTACCAGATGAAGGATCTCGGGTCTGCCCGAGTCTTCCTGGGCATGGAGCTCGAGCATGACCGCTCCCAGGGCATCCTACACGTCCACCAGGCTGCCTATGTGCAGACCCTGCCGCTCGTGTCTTGCGCTTCCTCACCCATGTCACCCGATGGCCAGATGAAGCTGAAGAGTCCTAACCCAGCTGTTGTGGGGGAGCCAGTTGATGTGACCACGTATCTGCGGATCATCGGGTCACTGATGTTCCTGGCGACGACAACGCGTCCAGACATCGCATTCGCTGTCAACCTCCTGGCCCAGTTCTCTCAGCAGCCGCGTCACCTCCATTACGAGGCCGCGATCCGAGTGCTGCGCTATGTCATTTCGACCCTTCGGCGAGGTCTCATGTTCCGCCGCCAGCCGTCCGTCGTCGTAGTGGGCTACATCGACAGCGACTGGGCTTGCAGTCCAGACGGTAAGAGTCGCACAGGCTGGATCTTCCTGATCGGTGGCACAGCTGTGTCCTGGCGTAGTGGCAAGCAGGGATGCATTGCACGTAGCACTGCTGAGGCTGAGTACGTGGCCCTTGGCTCAGGCGCACGTGAGAGTGTGTGGTTGCGCCGTCTGTTGTCCGAGTTGCGTCAGTCTGTCGCATCCATCACCTTGCATTGTGACAATGAGAGTGCCATGGCCATTGCAGACAATGACGGTGTATATCACACTCGCACAAAGCATATCAATGTTGAGTATCACTATTTGCATTTGTTGTTGCACGACGGCAGCATGAGCATTGTGTGGGTTGAGACAGCACGGCAGCTGGCTGACTTCCTGACCAAGGCACTGAGCGGGACTCGTTCAAGAAGGCTGTGAGTTCGGTCGGCGTGCGTCCATGACTTGCCCTCTTTGTCTCTGCCTGCGTCTCTGCGCGTCCTGGGGGAGTCTGTTTGTTGACCGTGTCTCTGCCCGCCCATGTGCACTACGCCTGTGAGTCATGGGGGAGTGTTGGTTTTTGCGCTCATTGCGCTCTGTTGTGTCCTCCCGGCTTGTGTACATCGGCGTGCAGATGACTGACGGCAAGACTCGACGCTGATGGAGTGTCGTCCGGTGGAGCCGAC